>CM059212.1:33671775-33816775 GCA_030347435.1 Clarias fuscus
TCTTAAAGTAAGGTATTCAAAAATTACATTTCACCTAAAGTGAAAGCTTCAAGTGAATCTTTTATTAGACTAATGCCTGTATAATGTTTTATTAATATGAACTGGAAGTAAGTGAACTATATAACTATTATAAAGTATGCTCACATCCAAATACACAAATTTCTTTAAAAATTATTTTCAAATTACTATGTAACTGCATCACACATTTTTAACCTCAATGCAATGAAAAGTTAATTCCCTAAATCATAAACCGATATCTACATGACTAACCATTTTAACAAAAGTTTAAGCACTAATAAGATTTCGTTCTGTTGCTACCAATATCTTCCAAGCTATTAAGAGACCTCTAAAGCATCAAATTATAAATGCTTAGAAAATTATTTGAACTGTGTGTTTTATTAAATACACCACAATCTACTACCTTACCAATAGTAAAAGCATTAATATTAACCTAAAAAAGTTGCCATAAAAATGATACATTTATAAAGTGACCAAGATAGGACACTAAAGATTTACATTAAAATAATAACAAAACATATAAGATTTTGTTCTAGCATACCGCTTGTAAAGATTGAGAAAGCTTTTGTGCACAAGAAAGTCTCAAGTTCATCATGTAAAACAATAATTTTACGTTTAATGCTATTGAACTACAGATTTCTGTTAATAGAAACAAAGTCCTAAAGTTCACAAAAATAAACAAACGCTAAAAGGTAAATTTTGTGAAGTGAACTAACTACCTGATGTAAAAGTTAGCGTTAGCTGCCATGGTAACTCTGACCTCGGGTTAGCGCTAGCTAGCTAAATCTCACATAAAAATCACACAAAATCATTAACCACTTAGCAAGACTAACTCAAAACCTTAAAAATATATATTTTTAAAAAGGGTGTGTTTAAAGAGTAACCCTGATATCAGTTAAAGCCCCTCGGGTATAACAGTGAGATGTTTGTGTGTGTGTGTGTGTGTGTATAAGAGCTAGCAGGGCGAAGGGATCAGCTGGAGCGGGTGACGGCGGCAGCGCTCGCGCCCTCATCAAGCTCGCGACTAGACACAAAAACACTCGCCGATAAAATGGACTACCTCAGCAACAGGGTTGTGTTTTATTTCAGCCACACACTCACCCTGCTGAACCAGATGCTGAGCTGTGTGTCCGACAGTACGGCGAATAAAAGCGGTGCGAGCTGGGCTGGATGTGGAAAGGCTCCTCGGCGCCTCTGCAGCGGGCACAGCAGCCTCCGAGGCCAGCCCGTCAGGAAGTACATGGCGAAAACGAACAATCCGTCTCGGCGTTTCAAACTGATCTACTCCCGGCGCGTTTCCATCCACACGCAGGAGAAATCCCCTTCAGGCTAGGCTTTTTAGCTAGTTAGCCGGTTAGCATCCCCGCTAGCTTCCCGTGTCACTGCGCGCAGAAGACCTGATCTCATTATCCGAGTCCAGGGAAGTCTATATTCAAAAAGATACCAAGATTTCGAATAGTTGTGTAATGTATCTAAAGGGTTAAAAAAACAATATTAATCTTTAACCCGACGGCATTTTCGCGTTTTTCAATCAGCAAATAACGACGCTAGTGTAACGGGAGCAGCGTTTGTTTTGAAGCGAAGTTCGGCGTCCGAAGTCTCTCGCGCGACGTTTCGTTGACGCCATCTTTGGCCTTTTTATGGATCTCAATCCTGATTCGTTAATCCCAACACGAGAAGGCGGGACTAGAGGGCGAAAGAGGGCGGGGTTTATCTGCACGCTTTGGCGTGGAAACGTCATTTCCTGTGCCAACATTACATCTGGATCAAGGACGCCATCTCGTGGTGGAAACTGTCTAATTACAATACTTAATACAATCTACTGTATCATGTAAAAAAAAAAAAAAGTCTACATATGTGTAAAGATATGTTCCACCTCATAATACTGTCCCCGAACATTAATTAAACAATATCACATGAGGTGGAGTGCTGTAGTACTGGATATAGCACAGCTCTGATGCGATCGGCTTAAATTCTTAAAATCTGAAGAGCGGCAGTGAGTTGACTGCATAAATAAGTAACAACTGTCAATGATGTATGGAATATTACTTGAGCTGCATGTCCCATATGAATTGCGCTGCTTGCGATGCTAGGATCTATTTGCTACACAAAATTTGCCCCACTAGCCATAGGAATAGCGAGTTTGTAAATAAAGCTTCATGAAATAAATATTTTGTCGAAACTATTGGTTGGGAAGCCTCAAGACCTAATTTTGGTTATCTAGCCATCGGACGTTCCGGTGTTAAACCACAAATAACAATGCTGTTGTAGTCCATTATCACCATTCAAGCAATAGCTCTTGTGTAATCAATTACATGATTGGAAATAACTGTTTTTTATACTATAAAATACAAAATGTTCCAAAATCTGAATTGAAATTCAAAACATAACATCACACACATTCACACAGATTCAGAAACATTACAAGTTGTGAAATTTAAATATTTATTTCTCTTTACAGAGTAACTCCAAAATAATTCTGGAAACATATCAAATAGTCATTTAAATCTGGTCTGAAGTCTTCAGGGAATGGAGAGTAAGCAGCTTAATAAATCAATATATTAAATTAGTATATTACAATTAAACTATGAAAGGAAATTCTGAATAAGACTGAATTAAGCTTATGTAACAATGTCAGATCAAGAAAGCATGATTTAATTGAAAGTATCTACAGCCAAACATGGTTGACGTTTACACAGCTGTGTGTGGTGTCAGTCCTTCTTTTGTCGGAGACCGCCGTCGTGCCATTAGGTGTACAACACATGTTGCGTTTCCATTGCATTCAGTCTGGAAAAAGAAATAGAAAATAACACTTTGTGTGATTCAATTTGATTTAGTTTTATTTCCATAAAGTATTTTAACACTTGTCATTGTCACAAAACAGCTTCACAGAATCAAAAAAGTTAGAAAAATGTAAGGAAACTGAGGGCGATGGTGGAAAGGTCAAACTCCCCGAGATGGAAATAGGAAAAAACATTTAAGAGGAACCAGTCTCAACAGGGAACCCGTCCTAATTTGAGGATAGATATGGCAGAGATTCAATCCATGGTTCCACTGTATGATGATCCAGAGTAACCCAGTATGGGAGCGTTCTGCAAAACAAGCAAAAATTGTGTGTGTGTGTGTGGCCCCTTTTCCACTCTCCTCTCTCTGGTTATTCCGGGTGTCGCGGAATAATTTCAAGGGGTCGCGAGAGGGATTAAAAATTTTTCTTTTTTTTATGATTATAATACACACTTTTCAGTATTACAAGTAAATGCTATAAATAAACATTTTATGATTTCTAAAGGTATTAGTGATTGAGTGTGAGTGTTTAAATTGAGTGTTAAAAAAAATAATAAATTTGCGACTCAAAGATATGACATCACTGTGCAGCGACTGGCTCACTCGTTATTGCTACAGCACAAACTGCCGAGATGGATACATTTGTTATTCGCGAATAGGGCGAAACGATTCCTCGAGTAACTCGATTACAAAAAATTATCAAGGCAAAATCTTCTGCCTCGAAACTTCTTTTAATGAATTTTAAAAGCTTGCGTTATGTTCATGCGAAATTATTTGTTTGGCCTGACACAGCGCGCTTCCGGATGCAAGCCGCCAGTAAACACAGACGAAGAAGAAACGCTTATGTCACCCACAAAGTGGAAGGAGACGTAAACAGTTAGCGCTTTATTGATGTGAGGGAGCGTTCTGTTGCGGGCTGCAAAATGGAAGGGAGCAATAAAAATATATTATAATTTATTTTAATGTGTGCCTTAGTTTTTTTGATACATAAAGTCATTTAAAATCCCTTTTTTTTAGTTTTTGCATCTGAGAAAAGGCTTTAAAATAAGAATGTATGGCTGTAATGCACTTAATTCATCTCAGTCAACTTTAAGCTATTCCTTGTATTGTGAATAATGACAATGTTTATTTTTGATCAAATGCTGTATGCATTTAAAAAATAAAAGTAGATTTTTCTAAAAAGAACACCAATTAATCTTTGTTTCTCTTATATATTTTACATTGCTGTTCAATTAAGCAAAAGTTTTTAAATTTTTGGTAGAATACTTGATTACTAAAATATGGTAGCTACAGCCCTATTCACAAATCTAAAATTGTTGAGGAAATTGTGGACAATTTGTCTGAATCATCGGAACCATGTACATCGACCAAGCATAAGAGCAAGACCCCGTCAGACCAAAATAGGAAATGTCGGAAATATCAGGAGGAATTCATAAAGTATAGATTCAGTTGCTCTACTGTCGACTGTCGAAGGTTTTGTGCTGACAAAGTACACCCTTCCCATTGAAAGGTGAGCCAAACTTATTTTGATTTATAGTAAATGTAGTCAAAATACTGTGAACAGCTTGTTATATTTATTGCTTGTTTTTGATAGTGGGGGTTGCGAGATCTTTTCGATCTTCAATTAGGGGTCGCTGGCTTGACAGTTTGAGAACCACTGCAATAGATGGCAGTAGTGAGTAATGGTAAGGATTTGCATGTTCAAAAAGAGCGGGAAGCAGAGAGCATGTATGTCATAGGTTTTTGTTATAACTATTTCATCCCTTTCTGTTGTCAATAATGGCATAAGTTACAGAACTGTCGGCTCTGTGTTACTACACTTTTCAAAACTAAAGTACAGGATAATTTTTTTTATTTTGACTTTATATTATTGTATTAATTATTTTTATATGGATATTTTTGGGTTGTGGAACCAATCTGAGTCCGAGTTTCTATTATTTCTTATGGGGGAAATTCGCTTTAATATACAAGTGCTCGCAATCCAAGGTTCCACTGTACTTTGTCCTATGATGCTGAAAGTTCAGTATAACAGAAAGGTTTTTCCATTTCTGGAGGCTCAGGTACAAAAATTCTTTGTAGAAATATCAGTTCAAATTATTGCGCGACTGCAGTTACAAGCAATCAGAGAACAGCCTTCTACATCAGTCTAGTCCAAGACCTTCTTCATGAGACAGTCGATTCCACCTGAATATGAAGACGATCTTGGACTCTGATGCAGAAAGTTATTCTCTGATGGCTTGTGGCTGGACCACACGCATGCCAAGCGGAAAACACAGAGCCATCCTCAGCAGCGAGCCAGAGGCTGCCATGTGACATGAACTCCAACCAGAAGCTGGGCACCAGGATGTGTCAGTCAGGTCCGTGGTATTATTAAAATTTCACATCATAACAGTAAGATGTAGGGTTGAATCTGCCATATCACTCATGGGCGAGATTGGCTTGTCCAAGAACACCACATGCAAAGCTCCTTAATCTGGTTCAGAGCATATTATCCCAGAAAAAATAATCTTTTCTTTCCATAAAACCAGGGCTGGTGCCCGTATTTTAACACAATAACAAGACGTTGCATGTTAAATATGACCGTACCTTGCTCGGTTGGTTTGTTTGCTTGCCCTGTGTGTCGGTTGTTCCCGCCTCCTGCACCGCCGTTTTGGTCCAGAACCGGCTGATGAAGGGAGCGATGAAGGGATAGATGATGGGCTCCAGGAAGCGTTTGTAAACCCACAGGAGGACGGGGATGACAATGCAGGGGATACACACCATGACTGCAGTTAAAATTCACACTGAAAAGATAAAATATATATATATATATATATATTATACAGTTGCAGTTTAATCGTGACAGAATCTCTATGTGATGGTGAACACACATTTATACTGAAGTTATTTATAGTAGGTGTGAGTCCAGGATCATGTACAGGACCAGCAAACACAATATTACCAGTTTACTTAGGTGTCAATTTATTGACAAAAAATGTTTTAATCTCTGTATTGAGATTAGTATCAAGATTTTATAAATATCCCAATTCAATTAGATTTTATAACAATTCTAAACAAACTTGGCAAATAATTTGCTTCTACCATATAGGATGCTGTGCTGGTTGCCAGTTTAGAGTGCCACCTGTAGGGTCATAGAGAAAGTGCAACTCCAACTCAAATGCAAATAAAACAATTGGGGTCAGTGTTGTTGTTGTTAGTTTTTCGGCTACTCCCATCAAGGGGTCGCCAAAGCAATTTGGCACAGATTTTACGCTAGATGTCCTTCCTGATACAACCCTCCCATTTTATCCGGGCTTGAGACAGTGTGGCGATACAAACATTTTTTTCCCCATTTCTAGTATTTATGCTAAGAAAGAATTATCCTACATGTTTAATTTTTTTCACCCTAATAAACAGTGTAATAACAAATTACACAACTTCATGATTTTATTTTTTTTATGTGACCATACTTCACTTCATGGGCCAAGTTCTACATTCACAAATGTAATTGTTTTTTAATCAATTCCGAAAATATCACCTTTGCTCTGTGAAATACTAAACCCTTTGAACTCTTTGAATATAATAGAAAACCACAAATATTCTCTGCTATTATCTCGACATTCTGAGTTAATCAGTTTTTTCCCTGATATTAAGTTAGTTTATTTCTTGTATTATTTCCATTTTTTTCGTCTGTTTATTGGTTGGTTTACTCCAGCTATTGTTATTTATTTACATATTAACACAGGTTTGCTTATACTGTACATCTTCTGTTAAACTGTGGGTTGTTACCTAATCTTGTACTTTTATTCTTTCAATATTGTAATTGTAGTGTTTTTGTGAATAATAAAATAAAGTTCTCTACATGATGTGTACAAAGTAATATTCAAAGCCCTGTTATTTTTATTCATCAATATTATAATTTGTATATATAATCTGCCTGTCTTAAAACTGCCCCCCCCCCCCCCCCGCTTTTTATGTTCGATTTAATTGCTCCTATTATCTATATTTTTATTCTTAGCATTTGAATTATTCTTAACTTAATCTTCTTATGGAATACTTTTAAACTGTTTTAAATGAACGGAGTTTATATTTGATGTTAATATATTTGTTACATATGACGAAAGAGCTGTTGAGGTAACATTTCTAGAACATTCCGAATCCATCCTAATGTTTCGCGCGTGAGTGTACAGATTTATTTATAATAAACCAAGCATAGACAGTTACCCATACATGCTCCCTTTTTTGACAATTATTCAAATATAACAATTGTAAACAGTTTTTAACCGAGTTAATGGTATAACCCGTCTGTTTTTGTAAGCCTGCTACGCAACCCAGTATTAGCCAACAAGCTAACAAAAACACCCGTCTGTGTGCGGAAATCCCGAACCAAATCAACATCAGCGAACAAAACACAAACCTGTTCGACTTACCGAAAATAGCTCTTTCTTTCTTATATATAAATATATATAAATATTTATTTGTCAGCTCTGTTTACGTCCCTCTGGTGTAACAGACGCTAATGAATTTCCCAGTGTAAGGAAATGTGTGCAAAAAAAAATAAAAAATCTTTTATCAGCGCCACCAAGCGGACTGGAGTACAAAGTAACACACTCACTCACCTAGACCGCTTTACCCTGTGTAATTATGATGAGATGAAGCCTCATTTAGGTGTCGAGGCATTCCAACCCATTGTACTGCCATCTAGTGGACAAATATTGTGTAACTAACAGATGCTCACATTGCAAAGCAGCACAGCTATACTGTATAGCGTTCATTATTGACAACTGTCAGTTATGTATACATATACATAAGCACACACGCACACACTATATTGTCGTGCATAATAAATGAGTTTAAACGGTTTCTCCTTAAAAAAAGTTTTTACTAATAACTATTCAATTACATTTATTTTAAATTCTCCCTTATTTTAAATGTACTGTGTCTAGTATGTGCCCATAACTACCAACTTCTTTTGATTGTGTAAAGCTGCTTTGAGACAATGACAATTGTTAAAAACGCTATACAAATAAAATTGAATTGAATTGAATTGGGCCTAATCTGCATGTCTTTGGACTGTGGGAGGAAACCGGAGTACCTAAAACCAAAGCCAGAAACCCATCAAGCACAGGGAGAGCATGCAAACTCCATGTACACAGAGGCGGGAATCAAACCCGGACCCTTGAGGTGCAGGGCGACAGTACTAACCACTAAGGCGCCGTGTGACCAGACAAAGTAACCTTTCAAAGAAGAGTTTAACGATTTATTTGGTCAATCAAATTTTTCACTCTGTAATAAGAAAACAAGATGCTTTTTTGGTGGTAAAGAAACAGAAATATATACTATGCGGACATATACAAGCAAGCAAGTTTTAAATTATCACAACACTTGATCTTTGCTTATGTGTGAATGCTACTTAGAATACAAAGTGCGTTGTATTATAACATTTCAGTAGTTCTGTTACAGGCGTGTCACACACACACCTGTTAAAGGAACAGTAGGCAGCATCATCATGAACTGAAAAAACCTTTTTAACAAATGTACAGTACCGGTAGGCAGTGCCATCATTTTTTTAATGGAAAAAGTCATGCCTCACTAAACAACAAATACAGCAGGCACGGTTGGGGCAGAAGAAGGACTGCTGAAACACTGGAGCAGCGTGAGGAGCGGTAGCAGGTTGACCGCCACTCCATTAGCAGGTAATTGTAGCATGCAGGCATCAGGATCTGCAATCAGATAACCATTAGTTATTAGTTATTATAATAATCCCTAGTCACGTGACTAAGATTGGCTTTCTAGAACTTTCAGGGGTTTTTTTTCTCAAAATGAGAAAGAGTCTGTGTCGTTTTTATCCAAAAATCTAAAGCAACACTGCCAACTGAGTAAAGGTTTTACTTTAGCAAATTGGACGTGTTACTAATGAAAATGACAGTTACTTACTCAGTTAAGTACTGTAAGTAAGTTAGGTTGGAAGCTTAAAGGCCCTATCATATCTGAGCACTTGGGGTGAAGGACCTTGCTTACAGTTCCAACAGTAGCAGGTCGATGGTGTTGGGGCTTGAACCAGGGACCTCCTGAACAGCAGTCTTAACCGTCGGTTAATTTCTTAACCATCAAGCTTCCCCAGTTCTTCCATAACAGTGTAACAGGGTAAGAGTTGACAACATGATAGATGACTACATGATAACAGACAAATTCCTGCAGTAAAACAAGGAGGTTTGTGCAAGAGAGAAACTGGTATTTTACTATAAGAAGACAATTTATTCAGAATTATATATATATTTTTATCATGAGGTAAGACCAGGTATTACGGATTCTTCCATGCAGGGAGACAAACAGAAGAAGTATTCAGGATCTTCAAGTGTGTACACTACAGTTCCTGACAAAAGTCTTGTCGCTTATCTATTTTGTAGAAAAACTGCTATTAACCTGACTTTTAATTAATCAATTGGTGTTAGAAATAGCTCATATGAAAAGCTAAAACCCTCCCAAATGATGTTTAATGCACTGAAATAAATTAGTTTCACTGAAAAAAGATTTATCATTTAATCAAGACAGAAAGGTCAAATTTTGGCAAGACAAAAGTTTTGTCGTCTATACAGAAATTGAACAAATTTACTGCAAATACAAAAATATGTCAGCTAATTAAGTAGTGGTGCTGTGAGATCCAAATGTAATATCTTGTATGACTTCTATGAGCTTGAAGGACTGCATCCATGCGGTTTGGCAAGGATTCTTACAATTTATTGATGAAGTCATCAGGAATAGCAGAGAAAGCAGTCCTGCATGCCTCCCAGAGTTCATCAATATTCTTTGGTTTTGTCTTCCATGCTTCCTCTTCCATCCTACTCCACATATGCTCAATGATGTTCTTGTCTGGTGACTGGGCTGGCCAATCCTGGAGCATCTTGAGCTTCCTCGCCTTGAGGAACTTTGATGTGGAGATGGAAGTATGCGATGGAGCACCATCCTGCTGCAGGATTTGGCCTCTTTTATGGTTGGGAATATAAGGGGTAGCTAAGATTTCTTGGTATTTTAGACTATTGATGTTGCCTTCCACCCTGCAGATCTCTCGCACACCCCCATACTGGATGTAACCCCAGACCATGATTTTTCCACCACCAAACTTCACTGTTTTTTGGGTGAATCTCGGATCCATGCGAGCTCCTGTAGGTCTCCTGCAATATTTATGGCGACTGTGGTGTAATTCAACAGAAGATTCATCTGAAAAATCCACCTTCTGCCACTTTTCCAGCGTCCATCCTTTTAGCAGGCTGTGGGCCTTGGCAAATGCCACACGGTTTTTCAATTGTCTTTTGTTTAGTGCTGGCTTCTGGGCACTGATTCGACCATGGAGGCTTTTTCTAGACAGAATCCGACAAACTGTTCTGGTTGACACAGGGACTTCAGGTGACCATGTCTTGTGGAGCTCTGCTGCAGTGGAAAATGGGCCGGCCTTGGATTTTCGAGCCAGCAAACGGTCCTCTCAAGCAATTGTCTTGCCGGGTCTGCCTGACCTGGGCTTGTCAAAAACGTCTCCAGTCTCCTCAAATATTTTTTTGATCCTCTGAACTTGACGCTGAGACACACTGAAGGTGTCTGCCACATCAGCAGTGAATCTGGTCTTCAGTCTCTTGATAATCAACACTTTAGTCTCAGGGTAAATCTTAGGCATGTTTGATGTGAAGGTCTTGTGTACTGAGGTTCTTTTTATACAAACCTGAGACCTAATTGATCCATTATTAGTCACAGGTGAAGCTCATATTACAAGGCGACAAAACTTATGTCTTTGCTAAAATTGACTCAATGGGCTTTACCAAGCTGTGAATATTAGAATACTTTTTGACAGTTTCGTTTTTGCACTGAAACATTAGTACAAAAGCTGTTGGGATTAAAATGAGCCATTTCTTTTTTTAAAATCTTGATTAGAAATATATTTCAGCGGCACTTCAGGTCAATTTGTACACAAGCGACAAGACTTTTGTCAGTGACTGTATATGCTTGATAAGGAAACTCAAACACTAATTAGTTGTAACAGATCTAGTTTTATCTATACTGAAAGCATGACACACAGGGCGGCACGGTGGTGTAGTGGTTAGCATGTCACAGTCGATTCCCGACTCTGTGTGCATGGAGTTTGCATGTTCTCCCCGTGCTTGGTGGGTTTCCTCCCACAGTCCAAAGACATGTAGGTTAGGCTAATTGGTGTTTCCAAATTGCCCGTAGTGTGTGAGTGAGTGTATGTGTGTGTGTGTCTGTGCCCTGCGATGGATTGGCACCCTGTCCAGGGTGTACCCTGTCATGTGCCCCAAGTCTCCTGGGATAGGCTCCAGGCCCCCGTGACCCTGAATACAGGATTAAGCGGTATAGATGATGAGTGAGTGAGTGAGAGCATGACACACAATTGCTCACTTATATACAAAATATTGTACAGACATTTCTATAATTTGAAATGCAACGGTCTGTTATCACACATCGAGTTAGACAAGAATAATTTCATAAAATAAACTTCACTAGCTGCTTATATGAAGCATTGTACAAGTGTGGCACAACTTAAACATTTTCTCATATGCTTTCACATTGAAAATGTGGTTTCAATCCGGATCTTTGTTACTATTGACATTTTTAATCCTATAACATAGTGTACAAAGGACAATGTAGAGAAGATGTTTTAACATCTATATTGAATTTAAATAGAGATGATTGTAGTGATTGTTGTAATCTGGTTGTTTAGTAACATTAGTGCACATTAGTGATAAAATCTGAAAAATTATAGATTCTGAATATAACAAAAATGGATTATATGGATTAACTTCTGGTTCAATATCTCTAAGATTTTAATCATATTTACATGAAAGAGTTGATGTTCGGGTCATTTTGAGCCTGAGAAAATAGCTGGTAGTTGTAAATTTTTTCTTTATTTATTAGATGTTAAATTCTGTCACATCCTACACACATGGACACAATTGTTGGTACCCTTCGGTCAATGAAAGAAAAACTCACAATGGTCACAGAAATAACTTTAATCTGACAAAAGTAATAATAAATAAGAATTCTATGAATGTTAACCAATGAAAGTCAGATATTGCTTTTCAACCATGCTTCAACGGAATTATTTTTAAAAAATGAACTCATGGAACAGGCCTGGACAAAAATGATGGTACCCCTAGAAAATACTGAAAATAATGTGACCAAAGGGACATGTTAATTCAAGGTGTGTCCACTAATTAGCATCACAGGCGTCTACAATCTTGTAATCAGTCAGTGGGCCTATATATAGGGCTCCAGGTAGTCACTGTGTTGTTCGGTGACATGGTATGTACCACACTCAACATGGACCAGAGGAAGCGAAGGAAAGAGTTGTCCAAAGTTGTCCGAAGGGTACCAACAATTTTGTCCACGTGTGTATATACAAACACACCAACTATCAGTAGGATCACCGAACATGGGAAGTACTGTTGTGTGTCTGTTATGATCAATGCTGTTCATACTCAGAAGAGAATAAAATACAACATAAATATTAAATTATAAGCAGTAAATCTAATAGCAAGTCTGAAATAATAGAACACACCATAAAACAAAACTGGTGCTTTATGAAACAGAATAAAATGCAAATGTTTAGAACGTATCATTAACAACATTGGTATACATTGGACAGCAGCATTGGCCCGCGTAGACAGCAGCTCCTGCGCAGTTCGCGTTGACTCTCCTCTCGGGGGGATGGCCGGACTGGCCCCTCCCAGCTCTCCTGTGGGCGCGGCCTTAGTCGGGAGTCCTCTCTGACGTCCGACGACTGGGTGGCTTTTCCCCGGCTGGGAACAGGGGCCGTGCCGTGTAGTTCCTGCAGCCTTTCCTTCCTCAGCGGCAGTGTCACAAGTGCTCCCTGTGAGAGTAAGAGAGCTGTGAGAGCTCCGGCAGTAAGCTCGCGCCTGTCCTGCTTGCGGCGATCAAAGGGAGGAATTCCGCTCTCTCTTTAAAGTCCATGAGGGTGCGTTGCATAGCCCTGCTCGCATGCCACTCTTCCGCGGTTTAGCGTGTCCAATTTACGCTCCACCACCGATAACCCAACAGACCCCAAGCTACACTCTCCGCTGTGTTTTATACCCGGGATCATTAATGTAGATTGCTCACCAGCTGTGCCTTATTTCCCAGCCATGCTTCTTCGGCAACTTGCAGAAGGAGAGGCAGCCTAACTAGTGAGCGAGGAGTGAGCGAGGAGCGATAATAGATTTGGGCGCACGCTCATCACAGGCGCACGCCGTGACAGTATTCATATAACAGTTTTTAGTGCAATATGACCTCATATGCATTAATATTTATGTCACTGACAAAAGGATTAATGATGTCTGTTAAAATCTGTTTACAGCAGACACTGAAAAAATAAAACATAATTGATAATTTATTTATCCCTTTATTTATATTATTTTAACCTGGTATGATTAAATTAATTAATTAGATATTATTCAGAACTCAAGTTATGTGAGCGTGATGCATTTAGGGCATTGTTTCCTTGTGTGATGTGTAAATCATGTGAGGAACCGTCTGATGCCAGTCTGTCATGCTGAAATTTATGTTTTGGGCTGCAAATATACTTATGAGGCACCGTATAGGGCTTAAATCAAACTTCACTCATGCACCCACGCATGAAACACTTGCATACATCAACATCCGTCCGTTTACTGTTTACTATAAGACGGTGACCATGTGTGTGCACGTAAACCATCTTTTATTGTATGTATGTGTGTGTGTGTGTGTGTGTGTGTGTGAATTGGCACAGTGTCAAATTACACATAACGACAGGCTGATACAGAGAAGGAGCAAATGGATCTCTCGGCTTCACACACACAGCGCCTGCACGCATAAATGGAAACACTTATCTGTCAGGATTTATTTTTACTTTTTTTAAAGGTAAAGTGCAGGTTATTTTGTTTTATTTTTACTTTATATATTATATTAATTATTTTTATGTATTTATTTCTTTGGGCTGTGGAATGAATAATTTGTTTCCATTATTTCTTATGGGAAAATCTGCTTTGATTTATGAGAGTTTTGGAATATAAGCCCGCTTCTGGAGCAAATTATGCTCGTAATCCAAGGTTCCACTGTACTATATATATATATATTTATAAGTCTTGGTCAAAGTCTTGGTTTCCGAATAGTGAGTATCATGTAGCATGCATGCGCTTCTTGTTTTGACACCGTGATCACAACTGAGCCAATGGTTTTTCTCTCTCACGCGCTGCGGAATTGTGGGTAATCGCCTCCCCTGCTTGGTCTTAGCGCACGTCTCTCACTGGTATAATCAACATCCGTGCGCATGTGTACTGTTTACTATAATACTGTGACAATGCATGTGTGCTTAAAGCATCTTTGTGTGTGTGTGTGAGAAAGTTGTCCTTTCATGTGCACATGTACTATTTATTATAACACACGTGTGCACACATGTAGAGCAAAAGCAAGTGTCATTAGAGAGATTAAAGATCCATTTTCTCTCTCTCTGTATCATCATGCACACACACCTCCTCCTCTCGCCTTCACACACACACACCCCTCCTCTTCTCGCCTTCACACACACACGCACACACACACACGCACACACACACTTAACGGAAGCACTGCTCTGTTGTGATTCTTTTCAAAGGTAAAGTGCAGGTTAATTAGTTTTATTTTTACTGTACAGCAGTGATTCCGTTAGTGTGCGCTCACTTAAGTGTCAATAGAGATGTTCCTTGTTAATTTCCCAGATAAAAAGGTGTTTCCGTTAATGTGTGTGTGTGTGTGTGCTTGTGTGAAAATAAAATAAGAGAGGAAGGTTTACCGTGTAAGACGAGAAGAAGGAGTGGGAAGGGTCTCATTCCTCCTCTCCTCTTACCTTAGCTTCACACACACACACACACACACACACACACACACACACACACACACACACACACACACACACACAGAGCGCATTGCTGGGCACGCACAAACACTAACAGAAACACTAATCTGTCCGCATTTATTTTTAAATTTTTTAAAGGTAAAGTGCAGGTTAATTTGTTTTATTTTTACGTTATATTTTGTATGAATTATTTTTATGTATTTATACATAAATTTTTGAGCTGTGGAACGAATAATTTGAGTTTCTATTAGTTCTTATGGGGAAATTTGCTTTGCTTTACAAGTGTTGTGTTTTGAAATACGTACAAATTATGCTCTCAATCCAAGGTTACACTGTATATGAAATGTGGGCACACATAGCACAGCTATGAGACGCGTGCACATACACACAGAAATTCTCCGTGCACACACACCTATGATACGCGCGCACATTCACACACAAACTCTCCGTGCATACACATACAGACTTAAATATGATTTTCAGTGTAAACGGAAGTCATTTCAGTGTAGACAGACTTGTAGACATTCTTCTTGATTGGTAGTAGAGGTTTTTGAGCAGCTGCTGTTGGACAGTTTAGAAGACGGCATATGGCAGTATAACGATCATCACTGTTCAATCACAAAGCGTTGTGACGGCGGTGACGTATTCAGAACTGTCCAAATGATGTCTGAATATTGCAGCGGCAGAAAGCGCGGGGATTGATAATTTGCCACCGCCAAAGATAAAATTAAGCATGGAATCTGTGGCTAATGTGTCGGATCCTACAACAGAAGCAATTAATATTTTGCAAAATGTATTTTCCTCGCCTTCGCTAATATGAACAATAACTAACTCATTGGAATCAGACGTGACTCCCTACACTCAATCAAATCAAAATACAGATTCGGAAATTCAGAGAAAAAAATTGTTCTTAAATCCCAAAATAAAACAAATGTTCTCACCTGAACTTATATATTTTTTTTTGATGAATTGATTAACAGTATTATCAAAATCAAAGTGCCTTTTAACTGAGGATAATGAAGGACAAAACAGTGTGGGATAAAATTTAGGGACCCTGATTTAGGTTTATTCGATTTTGTGTTGTAAAGTAACTAGTGGCGCTCGATTAAAAAAAAAAAAATCAAATAATCCGATGTGCTGGATCAAGTGCTATTTCATAAGCTGCAAAGTATTAAAGGTGGAAACCCTTTTACTAAATTGAAGCAGCTTTACAGTGATAACAATTAAGACTGTTCAGACAGCAACATAATTGAAATGTACTAGACTCCTAATAGATTTATTTCAATGCTTCCTCCCCCCTTCTCAGTCATATATCATCTTATATTTCAAATGCCTAATAGATTTTATGGTACAGTATATCGTATTACATTGGACAGAGAAGAAAAACACTACAACTGTCCTCATTTTGCATTTTCAGATTTTTTTATTCTTATTTATACATACTCACTTGTGATCACTTGTGATTGTGAATGTTTAAAAGGTTTAAAATGTGTTGTCTGGAAGCTACTCAAAACTCACCTCATTTCGAGTCTCACAACCTCAGAGGTGTCACACTTAATCTGAACAAGCATCCCAGGAAATCCAATGTCATTTGTTTTTAAATTGCCAATTTTTTATTCATTGAAAATTTTTGACATGACCAAGCCCTGATATTGATTTTATTACTCATGTCCTCAGTTTAACCCGAACATTTTCCAATTACATTAGGCAGCAATATATGAAATTATTTAAAATCAGATTCTTTTTGATCCCTGATGAAATCAGTTTTTGGTAGTGGCTTCAGACTTTAGAATATAAATGTAAGGCACAAGCCATGCTAGCAACTGCTGAATCCCTAAATTGTGAAATAAGACCGCAGCATTTATAGTTTATTGTAAATTACATGACCTGAAATTTCGCTAACCTCTAAATCTGACCGAAAATGCCCTGCCAGGTGCACCATGAGTTCATTAATGAAAAATATTTAAATTAAAATGTTGACTCTAAACTCTCTTAGTCATTCAGTCACTTACTCATTCATTGATTCATTCATTCACAGCTCCATGATCATCCTGAGGGGAGGCCTATCGATGTCAGATTTCAAAATCTAAGGAATTGATAAAGGGAAAGAACAGCATCGTTTTTTTCAGGAGGAGTAGCATTTAAACCCGCAGGTCATGTTCAAGACTTCTCCACAGGTGTAATGCCGTTCTTCTTCTCGTCATCTTTAGCGCTGACTGGAGAGTATGACATCTCTCTCTTTGTGGGGCTCTGCAGGAAAAAGAGCAAAGGAGAAGATTTACATTTAATTCAATGTATTTGTACTGTCATATCATACCTCACTAACTATTTGAAAACTATTACTATTTTTATAGTACTGTTATTTTTTTTATAGACAGTACTGTTAATTAGCGTCAGGGGTGGAGGCAGGAAACGAAAAACCCAATAGCAGACACTGGTTTTCTTAAAGCAGTTTTATTTGGGGTGCCACTCGGTAGCCCATTTTTATGCCAATTTAATTACTCTGTCATGTCAATTGCTGAGATATGGCCAGTGTGAACTTGTTTACCTTCGGAACCTCGGTATGAATCTAATTTCAATGAGGATTCTGTCACATAGTAAGAAAGCAAAAACAGTAAGCCTTTACATTTGAAATTTAGAAATGTTAGGAATTTGAAATGCATACACATGTAGAATATACATGGTCAGGTAGCTTGTAGTACGAAGTTGTAGGGAACTGACCTGTAGCAGGATTGTACACGTGCACGTGATTAGTGCCAGCTCCTCCTTTACTATCATGGTGGTTGTACAATAAAATTTTGGAAACAAATCAGTAAAAAAAATTCCCCACTTTCTTTCTTTTCTTTTTACCAATAGATCAATTCACACATCATCAGTTCAGCCTCATCATTACACCTGAAGTTGTGGTGAGCTCACAGATGCCCATGAATAAACGTAGTAACAGTGGCGAGACAAGATTTTTGAAGGAGAAAACTCCATCATGGAACGGAGGGCCAACATTTTGAGTCATGTGATCTCTTCAACATATTTTTTGGAGCCAACTCACAGATACAATATATTGCCAAATGTATTCGCTCAACTGCCTTTACATGCATGCGAACTTGAGTAATATCCAATTCTTAATCTTTAGGGTTTATTATTATGTTGGCCCACCCTTTGCGGCTATAACAGCTTCAACTTTTCTGGGAAGGCTTTCCACAAGGCTTTCCATTAAAAGAGTGTTTATGGGAAGTTTTTTTTTTTTACATTTTTTCAGAAGCACATTTGTGAGGTCAGATACTAATGTTGGACGAGAAGGCCACTCAAATTCATCCCAAAGGTGTTCTACCAGGTTGAGGTCAGAGGTGCAGACAAGTCAAGTTCTTCCACACCAAACACTCAAAATATTTATAGCGTAGGCTTTTATTTTGGATGGATTAAGAATCGGATGTTACTGAAATTCATATGAATGTGATGGCAGGCGGGCGAATACTTTTGGCAATATAGTGTATCTTGTATAGAGAAGATCAGACGTATGTACCATCCTTAATTAGTGCTAAACCTGTAGTGCAGCAATAACAATGAGCTGACAGATCAACTGAGATTGAGACTGCTCAGCTGTGTTTGTCTGTTTTTTTTTTTTTTTTTTTTTAATTATCTTGAAGTGTTTAAAAAAAGATCGGCCCGTTCCCCTTATGGGCTCACAGTTGCTCATGATTGGCTAGTGTCACCATGACTGATGTGAGTGCGGATCTGTCGTCCTTCCATCCCGAAAGAGTACAGCCACTCTGCTCTGTAGACTCCTGTCTATGGTTGGCTGTAGCATCACAAGAACATCAAACACACTTGCGTATGGAGTGGATTCTTGAAAAGCTGATAAATCGACACATGGGAGTGTAGGAAAGTCAACAACACTGCAATGCCTCCTGTTCAGTATGATATTTAGTACAAATATCAGTCTGATGGGCCTATTAAATGAGGCTTGAAGTCTTTTTCCTTTTAATCTTGTGTGATTTCAGTGCTAACATTCTGCTTTAATGTTGTTGCTTTACTGTGGCTGTGATCATCCTATATTAAAATCTCACATTCTTCTGTGGGTTACTGTACATTCCCATTCTTGAGTGTGTAAGAAGAATGAAAGTGAGGTAGTAAGAGTAACCAAGAACCTTTCGATAAACCTTGACATGCACACATATACATGTGCATACATTTCTCTCTCTCGCTCTCTTTCAGCTCAAACACAAACTCATTACCTTTTTCTCAAAACGTCCAGACCCAGCTGGTTGAAAGGGAAGACTGGTACGATTAAAAAGCTGCTTTTGCAGCCTCTGGGCTGAGGCATCATCAATCACAACGAACTACAACACACACACACACACACACACATTAAATGCATACTACAATACAAACTAGCTAATAGATGATCATAACAAACACCAATAGGAATCATATACAACAATTAATATAATACAGTCTATTATCATTATTTATACCACATTAATTCTCAATTACAATTTCTCACAAAGTTTTGATTACTTTTCTTTAGCAGCTGCTGTTACAGCAGTGGCATTCACAAAGTGTATATTTGCATGCTAAGCAAGATGATTTCTATATCGTAAAACAAATTATACAGGGACTTGTATGGTGGACGCCACACCTAAACTTTTGGAAACTAATGGAAACTCCTTGTTTTTTGCATTTATCAAAAGAATCTCCAATGTCAGCACTTTTTAAAATGTATTTTTACTATTATAATTAAAATTATTTTTGTTGCTGTTTTTATTCAGTATGGAAAAGCATATACTTTCATGACTACATTATTCTCTTAGTTCTTCTTCTTTTGGCTGCTCCGATTAGAGGTCGCCACAACGGACCATTTGTCTCCATCTAACCCTCTACCACCTCTTCCTTTGTCACTCCAAACTCCTGCATGTCCTCCCTCACCACATCCATATACCTCCTCTTGGGCCTTCCTCTTCTCCTCCTGCCTGGCAGCTCCATCTCTAACATTCTTCTCCTGATATACCCCTCATCCCTCCTCTGTACATGTCCAAACCATCTTAATCTTAAATAAATAAATAAATCCTACCTGCCCTGTCCCTGTAATATACTCATTCCTAATCCTGTCCATTCTTGTCACTACCAAAGTAAATTGCAGCATCTTCATCTCTGCCACCTCCAGCTCTGTTTCCTGCACAACTGCACAACGTTGTCTCACTACCGTCCTGTAAACTTTCCCTTTCATTCTTGTCGATACCATTCTGTCACAGATCATTCCTGTTACTCTTCTCCACCCTGCCTGCACTCTCCTTTTCACTTCTCTATTCCTTGCAACTGCACCTTTCCCCCACCCCCTCTCTCATTCTCCTATACTCCATCTTGCTCGTACAGATCTTCATGCCTCTTCTCTCCACCTCTCCACTCTCGCTGCTGATCTCAGTGTTATCCATATAAACTACATTATTCTCATAGTTCCAGGACAAAAAAGCTGCCCTGATTGAATAACAATATCTGTTTTTAAAAATATTTCTTCCCCTTTAAATTCCTTACCTCATTAAAGAACATGACAGGGAAAATGATGCCATTCAGGTTTCTGGTCATTCTGTAGAACACACAGAGACACACCTCATTTTATACTGACCTAATTAACCCTAACCTTAACAGCAGTAACCAAAAGGAAACATTTTGGAAAAATATGGCAGATTTTGACATAAATGTACAATACTGTGCAAACGTCTTGAGCCACCCCTCATTCCATATTAAATTAAATTATGTAGATTAAATAAAAAAAGGTTTTGTTGTGACAGGCTGCAAAGTGCCTAAAGTTACAATTTAAAAATAGTGTGGTTTATATGTAACAACCTCATCAGCAACCTAATTTCCCCTCTCGTCTGTTCCAACCAGTCAGCATTCAGCATCATCAGTATACTAATCACCTGGCAGATCTGTCATCATCTGCACCTGTTTCTCACTGGATCATGCATTAAGTTAGATGTTTTTTTGATTGAATGATTCATAGGCCACTAAGTAGATTTACAAACAAAAATATCCCTCTGAAACTGTTCAGGTACAGGAACTGGAATAAAAATGAGAGAGAGAAAAAAAAAAAAAGTCCTTCAGGAAGCCTGGAGAACTATTCCTCAAGTGGACCAAAAAACGAAAAATGTATAAAAATCCAGACACTGTAAATAACGTGTACTTACGTAAATCCGGGTTTTCTGTCAAGTTTAATGTTTATTTGGACTCTTTTTGCAGCACGAACTGGCACACCTGTCATCTACAGATGACACACACACACACACACACACACACACACACACACACAAATGTTACATATTGTGTTTAGATGTTGTGCTACTACACAATACAGCTAGATGACATATTATAATAACTAAGGTCACTTTTATCTTACAACAGGAGAAAATATTTTTTAAACTGGTGCACCTTCATATGTATACCTTCATAAGTTTTACTGATCTTCACAAGGTGTATAGACTTAATTAAATAAGAAAGCAATACATATACGTGCATATACACATGTACAGTATGCTTATGCACGCATATATACAAACAGTATATAATCACAGTGATGATTATTACATTTATTTATGAATATAATTTTGTGAATATTAAATGATATTGTGCAATTTAACAGTACAGCATTTAACAGCAAAATTTCATATATCAAATATGCACTAGCACCCTGTTTTTTTTTTCTACTTGCACATCTATCTATGATTTTTTTAAAATTATTTTGTGCAGCCTGTACTTTTAGTATGATAATTATGTCCAACCTCCCTTCTGTGGTACTGAGATTATGTGACCTGAGACCTCATTATACATTTCTTCAAAACAACCATCCTCGTGGACACAGAGCCAATCACAAAAGAAGATGCAAGCTTTTTACGGAATCTGACAAGAAAAATCACTTGTTTGGGTTTCCGACATCTTGTTCAATTTGAAACCTTGTCACATTGCATTAATAAGTACTCATTAATATTCATTATCTGCAAACGATTGGCGTGTGCACAGGATCTTTATACAACACAATGTATTTGCTATAGTAACCTTATTTTATTTTTTCTCTTCATTTTAACGATATATGTATACATGTGCACTGAATACTTTTTAATGACCATTTTCACACTTTTATGGTTGTTTTGTTTAAAATGTTCTGTAGTGTTCTAACAAATTATTCATCAATCATGCACTAATGCACACTTTTCGTAAGTCCTCACTGACTGAAAGAAGTAGCCACAATAACATCATAAAGACATCAAGAACTAACTCAGCATGACCTTTTTGGTCAGCATTTTCAGGAAGTTTCCTTGATCCAAAGAGGAAATTTGCTTACAGGATTTAGGTCGAGGAAAGTCTGATGATGTTCGTGCACTGGAGAAATTCCCTCTACGGCATCAACGTATTTCTGATCTGCCAAGTAGAAATGAGGGAAAGAGACGATGACAGGAGCACCTGGAGAAGAAAAATGGGTAAATAAGATGGACAGGTGAGGTGAACGTGAAAAAAAAGAAGAAAGAAATGGTATTACACAACAAGCATACATTTTTTTGAAGAAAACTGCATTTAAAGAGCATCTCAGATATTTTTCCGTGCTGTTCATATTAATCACATGGCGTGTAGCAATCCAACATCCTGTTCAAAACCTTACATTGATTATACAGGGTGATTCACGCAAAAGATGCTGAATATTCTGTAATAACTCTCGCTAGGATGAAGCAATCTAAACCAAACAATGTACAATGTGTTTCTCAGTATATGGAATATACTGCAGAATATTTGGGGTCTCTTTCGAATGAATCACCCTATATTAACATAACTAGCTAGCATAGGTGGTACAAACTTTCCCTCTCAATGTGACTCATGGTAAGTATCACTGTTTCCATATCATGGGATCAGTTTACACTGGCATGTGCTTGTGCTTCTGTTTTATTCCTGTCTTTTCCACTATCTAGTCATTATTTGTGACCCTATTCACCTTTTGTGCTCACCTTTTGCTAATTTTGTAAATTTATTTATACTCTCCTTGTGCTTCACCTTTTCACCGCCCACCTTTTGCCGTACTTTGGCAAGAACAACATTTAGAAAGCTTTCATAACACATACAATTACGTTTTCTTATTAAATGTAGCCCATCTATCCTTTGTATATCCATTTGTCCTTTCTCTATCAATTAAAAGATGAAACCATACACTCTAAAAACTGCTGGGTTAAAAAACAACCCAACCATAACCCAGCTGGGTTGTTTTGACCCAAGTGCTGAGTTGTACCATTTAACCCAGATTTCTGGGACCCAACCAGTGGGTTAAATTGACACTCTTGCTGGGTTAAATGTTAAAGTGTTGGGTTATTTTATTTGACCCAACCAGTGGGTAAAATTAACACTCTTGCTGGGTTGACACATTCCATTTGATTTTTTTATTTTCAAAAAAAGACACAAAATGTACACAGCTTCACATAATAGTAGTCAGAGTCACAGAATAAGAAAATGTGAATAACTTAATTTTTTACCAAAATGTCAGACAAAACCATATAATCTTAAGCTGACCATTTGTTAAATATAAAATAAATGTACTGTAACATAAACACACTGTAAAACAAAAACAAGTGGATCTGAATTGCATTTTTTTAAACATTTAATACAATGTTTAAAAACCTTTTAAATAGAAGTTTTCATTACAAATCTTATAATGCCCACATTACACAAATATTTCCTATCTTAATATTTTAACTATCCGTTATTTAACTATTACTATTTAATTTCCTTCAGAAATGACATTAAAAACAAAAATGATAAAACTTTTTAAAATATTATTGATTAAATGTTGGCTGAAAAAACTGTTGTCCTCAAAAATGTAATGACACGAGATGAGTACTCGTGTCCATCAATCTGATCTACAGTATGCTGGAGAAACTCCCAGGTGAGAAGACACTTCTTAACATCAATGACAAAAAAAAAAACAGCCTTCACCAAAGAGTCTGTATCAATAGCATTGCCTCCAACAATGGAAAAGGTCTGTCAGGTCCCTCATCCCCAAGGAACAGAAACATGGAACAATTCTCCAGTCATCTCCATATTTTGCAGATATCATCCTCATCATGTTGGTCCACCTATGGATTATACAGCATCACTTAGTGTTGCAATATAACTAACATTTACGTTGAGCATTTTTGTTAAGGACGTACAGCTACATATGCATTTAATGCAAAACATTTTTTCTCTTGTCAGTACACAAAAATACATAACGTAAACATTTGTTTAGTGTATATTTTTGAATAATTTACCTCACTATTTAACATGTGAGGGATAACAGGATACGGCGCTCCATCTGGATTTAATACAAAACATTCACCCCTTTTCAAATTCTCAACAAACACTAGATGAATATGATATTTAATGGTGAACTTATAATAAATATTTTATAAGGATAAAGAAAAAGCTTGTTTTAAGGCTACAACTTATTCATGACGCTTTCTCATTTTTTGAATAACAAAACAGAATGGGAAAACAATATTAATTCCACACAATATTAATATAAAAAAAATTAAACAATAAAATATGCTTGCTCCTACCACAAGTTACTAAAAAAAAAAGTAAAAATTTACATTAACTTACCATAAAATACTGAGTGCTCTGAGCATGATCCAGTCAGAAGTGAAGAATCCAGAAAGTTCTCCAAAGAATAAACCAACTGCTGGGTCAAAATAACACAAGTATTTTTTTTTTTTTTAACAGACAGAAACAGAAGACATACTGTATTAAGACTATCATTAAACATGTCCCAATAGCTTCTTCGGACACCTATTAAATACAGTGGAACCTCGGATTGCGAGTAACGTGGTTTACGAGTGTTCCGCAAACCGAGCAAAGATTTTAAATAATTTCTTATTCGGAAACCGAGCGAGTATTAGTTTACGAGCGCCGAGTATCATGCTTCACACATGCGACTCTTATTTTGACACCGAGCGTCACTCTCTCACTTCCCCCCCCCTTCCCCCTCCCACCCTCCCCCCACGGCTTCGCAAACACAGAAACTCTGCTCGTGCGTGCGCAATTTGACACTGAAACACACACAAACGCACAGACTCTCTCTCCCCTTTTCACCCCTCCCGGCTTCACAAAGACACAGAAACTCTGCTCTGTCGCGATTCTTTTCAAAGGTAAGGTGCTGGTTCATTTGTTTTTTTTTTTTACTTTACAGCAGTGATTCCCTTAGTATGCGCTCACGCCTGGTCAGAGAGATTTCATTTTTTTTCCTGTTAAAACAGTGTTTCCGTGTTTGTGTGTGTGTCCGTTTGTTGTGAAACTTAAGTGATTCCTTTAGTATGCGCTCGTGCCAGTCTCGCTTTTTTTCCGTTAAACCGGTGTTTCCACTGTGTTTATGCGCTTGTTGTAAAACTTAAAAAGTGTGTCTGTTAATATACGCTCATGTCAGTCTCAGAGAGATTTCTTTTTTTCCTGTTAAAACGATGTTTCCGTTGTGTGCGTGTGTGCATGCATGTGTTTGTTGTGAAACTGTTGTGAAACTGTTGTGAAAAAGCGAGGTGGGGAGAGGGAGGAGGAATGTTACTGTGTAAAACGAGGTGAGGGAAGGGGCTAATTCCACACACACACACACACACACACACACACACACACACACACACACACGGCGCGTGTGCGCACCAATGGAAACACTTATCTGTCAGGATTTATTTGTACTTTTTTAAAGGTAAAGTGCAGATTAATTTGTTTTTTTTTTCCATTTTTTAGATTGTATTAATTATTTTTATGTATTTATTTTTGGGGGCTGTGGAACGAATAATTTGAGTTTTCATTATTTCTTATGGGAAATGATGATTTGCTTTAAGAGTGTTTTGGAATACGAGCCCACTTCCGGAACAAATTATGCTCGTAATCCAAGGTTCCACTGTATTATAAAATATGCCAAGAGACTTTCCACACACACAGCTTTAGCGAAGATTACTAGTAATTTACCTAAAATTACATTTGAGACTACATTTAGTTTTTTTTTGTGTGTGCTACAAATGCACTTTTATCATAAAATAACTATAACTCCCCTCACCCCCATATCAAAGTGCGACTAAAAAGGCGGAAAAGCGAATAAACATGAAAATGAGCTTGCTCCTACCACAACTACAACATTTAAAATTTAGGTAAAAATTTATATAAACTTACCATAAAATCCTGCCAGCATTAAGTGGCGTGGCCCTCGCTTCAGAAGTGAAGAATCCAGAAAGTTCGTCATGCCGTATGTCAATTCCAAAAACGCAAAGAGCGGACTTGACTTGGAAGTGCACACTCGAGGGTTTGAGGACGCCGGGTATAGTGCAAATAGAACGCAGCGTACAGGATGCTTCTCACAGCCGCGATATATTATACCATAACCGTATTATACCAAAGAATACCTGTTAGTAAAAATGAAAAATGGAAGAAACAAAAAAAATCCGCTGTTTTAACCACTTTAGAGACACCACAGCCATCGGTCGTTTTCAGACGTTTCTGCCAAGATGAGGCTATGTTTTGCGGCTACATGAACGCGGATTACCGTAGGATTGTGTGGTGCTCAAATCTCCGAAATCGTTGGGGCACTTTTTAAAATAGACGCTATCTTTAATAACCGATTGATGTTTTGAGCTGTACACACATACATTCTCGCTTAAACAACTATTAAAACTACACTTTGAGACACAATGACAGTAATATTTCAAACATTTTGCGGGCTCCCATTTGGGGAAATAAAGAATAAACCAGTTGTTGGGTCAAAATAACCCAACCAGGTGTTCATTTGTAAATGACCCACTACATCTCATTTGACCCAGCATTACCCAACCCAACAATGTGTTTAAAGTCCCCGAAATAACCCAGAATTTTGACCCAGCATGAACAACCCAAAAATGTGTTTACAGAAACAACCCAGCATTTTTTTAGAGTGTAGTATAACTTCTAACTAGATGTTGCTTAGACACTAAACCATTATATGTCTTAAACAATGCTCCATGCTGATGAGTTTATATTAATAAGCAGAGTGAATTAGATTGAAAGTGAACTAAGAGAACATAATACTTCACAGTGGGATTTGTAGTAAACAAAAACCCTTATTTTTAAAGTTTTGCCATTTCTATAAGCATATGTGACAAAATTATTTTAAAATGTATTTAAACAAAATTTTTTTAAAAACAATGCAAAGATCAAAAACTACAAGTAAACTCACACAAAGGGTGGGACCTTCTACTGTATGTGGGACACAATCACATCTTTCCTCCCTTGCATTTCTATGAAATCTTGCATTTCCTTATGAGATGAAACCTTAACATTCTAACCTTCATAACCTTTTCTGTGACACACAATGCTTGCAAACCTCCTTACCAATGAACACACACTTAATAATGATAGTACTGTACTGAAAACAATAACATGCAACCAAGATTACGAAGAAAGTGATAAGGAAAATACATGGGAGGAAAAGTTCACAGAGATACAGTTGAATCCATGAAAAAACCTTATTCAGCAATACAAATCAAAAACCTTTTACACAACAGAGGTTGTTTTAAAACTTTTAAATATCTTTCAAGATTTTTTGCCCTACTTGAGCGTGACTTGTTTGCCTACATATTGCAAAATTCGAACGTCTTTCAGATGTGTTTCAGACATCTCCATTATCTACTGTATATACCTTGATTTAGATCTGAAGACCAGAGCGATAATCCAGGTCTTTAACTTCACAACAGCTCACATTTCCTTCTCTAGACGCTAAACATCAATCTTTATGTCTACATCAAATGATCTGTGACTTGGATAGCTAGTACACTTTTTGTTATTTCTCTGTCATGCCATGTATTGCTTTGAAACATCTGTTCAATTGGAATTTCACTAGACTACTGGTTTCCAACCCTGTTCCTGCACATTTTAATTATTTTTCTTTCTTTAAAACATCAAACTTTAACTAAAACAAGGTTGATTTTAGATGATTCCAGGTGTGTTGGTAGCAAAATCACTAAGATCATTATCAATACATACTGTATTTAATGTTAATCTGGTATCTTTTGATTTATTTCAACTGTAAGGGTCCACCCCTAGAGGACACTGTGTGCAAGCTTGTGTTTGTTTGTAGTTTTGTTAGTCGACTCAGTTTCCCAGAAGGCACCTCGGTCAGGTGATGACGGAGCTCACCTGAACCGAGGTAGCTCATTAAAAGTGTTATAAATAGCTGGCTGTTCTGGGAAACTGGGTCGAGCATTACTCCTGTCAAGTGGGCATGTGTTTTGTTTTGGTTGTATTTTGCTTTATTCCTGTTTGTTTATATGGGCTCTGAATTGTTCTGTTATCTGTCTGATGTGTTTGTTTAAATGTACCTTTTAGTTCCTGTGAGTTAAGTGCGTACTGTGCCATGTGTTTCTTGTGTTTCCTTTCGTCTTGTATCATTAGTGTTTCTCCTCTGTTCCTAGTGTTCCCCTCTAGCCTCCCGTATGCTCCCCTAAGCCTCCATTGTCTAGCCTTAGCCTCCAGTGTCCCCCTCTTGCCTCTCGAGCTACGTCCCTGTCTCTTGTGTCTCCCCATCTCTTAGCCTTCGTGTCAGCTCTTAGCCTTCGTTGCTAAGAGTTTGTGTCTGCTTAAAGAGTCTGTGAGGACTACAAGACCCATGTGTTCCGGTAAAGAGCCCTATGTATATGTTGTTTTGTTTTTTGTTCACCATTAAAGACTTTTTATGTTGAAACAACCCCTCTGCGCATATGCCTGCCCTCTATGCCCACGGTGACTACATCCGCCCGAACAGCTAGTAATACCAGTTTGTGACATAAACTTAAACCCAGGAAGAGAAAAAACCTTAAAGCTCAGAGAGGGACAACAATATGAACAATTTCCAACAACAAAAGCTTGTAAAATTACTTAGCACTAAGCACACATTAATTAGCACTGTCAATCATTTGTACAGAATGAGCTAATTTAGAAAAGATGTACCTGTAGAACACTTACTGTATACTCTACCAGATAGAAAGATACAAAAAAAGTTAAAAATTTAAAACTGAGACACATCACCCATTTTTATGTGAATTTAACATTTTGTATACAAGAAAATCCATATTTGAAAGAGGTCAAGTAAACTTGTTTGCTTAAGTTTGCCCAAAAGTGCCCATAACTGCTCAAAGCTTCTAAACTGAATTGTGTGGAGACAGAAGTGTGATTTTTTTTTGTGACACACAGTGACTGTGTGATACTGTACATTTCCTCCTATATAATGATAGGCACAACAGTCAATGAACTGAAAAAAAAAAAATGCAATGAGTAATCAACACACACACACACACACACACACACACACACACACACACACACATATATATGTGCATATATACACTCACCTAAAGGAATGGTGTTTGACCCCCTTTCACCTTCAGAACTGCCTTAATTCTACGTGGCATTGATTCAACAAGGTGCTGAAAGCATTCTTTAGAAACGTTGGCCCACATTGATAGGATAGCATCTTGCAGTTGATGGAGATTTGTGGGATGCACATCCAAGGCACGAAGCTCCCGTTCCACCACATCCCAAATATGCTCTATTGGGTTGAGATCTGGTGACTGTGGCGGCCATTTTAGTACAGTGAACTCTGTCATGTTCAAGAAACCAATCTGAAATTATTCGAGCTTTGTGACATGGTGCATTATCCTGCTGGAAGTAGCCATCAGAGGATGGGTACATGGTGGTCATAAAGGGATGGACATGGTCAGAAACAATGCTCAGGTAGTCCGTGGCATTTAAACGATGCCCAATTGGCACTAAGGGGCCTAAAGTGTGCCAAGAAAAGATCCCCCACACCATTACACCACCACCAGCAGCCTGCACAGTGGTAACAAGGAATGATGGATCCAGGTTCTCATTCTGTTTACGCCAAATTCTGACTCTACCATTTGAATGTCTCAACAGAAATCGAGACTCATCAGACCAGGCAACATTTTTCCAGTCTTCAACTGTCCAATTTTGGTGAGCTCGTGCAATTTGTAGCCTCTTTTTCCTATTTGTAGTGGAGATGAGTGGTACCTGGTGGGGTCTTCTGCTGTTGTAGCCCATCCGCCTCAAGGTTGTGCGTGTTGTGGCTTCACAAATGCTTTGCTGCATACCTCGGTTGTAACGAGTGGTTATTTCAGTCAAAGTTGCTCTTCTATCAGCTTGAATCAGTCGGCTCATTCTCCTCTGACCTCTAGCATTAACAAGGCATTTTCGCCCACAGGACTGCCGCATACTGGATGTTTTTCCCTTTCCACACCATTCTTTGGTTGTGTGTGAAAATCCAATAACTGAGCAGATTGTGAAATACTCAGACCGGCCCGTCTGGCACCAACAACCCTGCCACGCTCAAAATTGCTTAAATCACCTTTCTTTCCCATTCTGACATTCAGTTTGGAGTTCAGGAGATTGTCTTGACCAGGACCACACCCCTAAATGCATTGAAGCAACTGCCAGGTGATTGGTCGATTAGATAATTGCATTAATGAGAAATTGAACAGGTGTTCCTAATAATCCTTTAGGTGAGTGTATATACAGTATATAATATACTGTATAATAAAAACTATATTAATGTTAATTTAACAAAACTGCAATGTGTAATTTTTTTTAACAATAAATAAATAAACGACTGATGTCTCATATTAACCTGCAGTATTATAATATTGCTAACCTAGCACAAAATAACTTACAAAATAAAACTTAAAAAAAAGAAGAAGAAAGAAATACAGCCCAAGGCGTATACCTATACATGTAAGAACTAAATGTTCTTCAGCTCCCTGTAACACTGTTTCAGACATGATTATGTTTGTAATACAATATTTTAAAAAATAATAATAATACAGCACTTTATAAAAAGCAGAAGAATGGAAATCTATTTATCTATATTATATTGTTAGGAACCTCCACTAGAGGTCACTGTTCATGTCTGTCTGTTGTTGGTCGACTCAGTTTCCCAGAAGGCACCTCAGTCAGGTGATGAGTGCTCACCTGAACTGAGGTGGCTCATTAAACATCTTATAAATAGCAGTTTGTTCTGGGAAACTGGGACGAGCATTATATATTTGTATTACCATCATGTGGGCACTCCTTTTTGTTTCTTTCGCTGAGTTTATATTTTAGTTATTGTTTTACCTTTGTTTTTCTAGAGGGCTCTATTGTTTGTTTTCTTGATGTCCCTTGTGTTAGAGGATTCATGGAGCTGCCTTGTTCAGTGTTTAGTTAGGCTGTGTCTCCTCCTGTGTAAGTACTGTTCTGTGTCTCCCCAGTGTCAGCCTTCTTGTGTAGTTCTTTGTCTGTTTAGTTTTGGGTAGCCACATGAGGGCCTAGCCGCTAGCAGGGTTAGCTGCTAGTATGCCTTGGCTGCTAGTAGGGTTAGCCTCCAGTAGACTAGCCTCTACTGGGATTGACTGCTAGTGGTTCTGGTTGCTAGTAGGTTAGCCGCTAGTTTGGAATAGCCTCATGTGAGCTTTGCTTCTTGTGTTCTGTTTCCCTATTAGGTCAGTACTAACCTGGTTAGCCACTAATCCCTTAGATACTAACCCGGTTAGGTTAGCATCCAGTGTCCCCAGTATTCCGTGTAGCTACTAATTCTATTAACCACTAACCCATCCAGTCTCTGTGCTCCTGGTCCTGTCTTCAGTCCTGTCTCTGTGCTCCTGGTCCTGTCTTCAGTCCTGTCTCTGTGCTCCTGGTCCTGTCTTCAGTCCTGTCTCTGTGCTCCTGGTCCTGTCTTCAGTCCTGTATCTGTGCTCCCAGTCCTGGCTTCAGTATATTCAGTAAATTTATGAATTACACTCAAAGTATCAAATCCAACTATGATGTCCGATTTAATTGATACATTAAACATTTTATTTGTTTCTATTTATGTTTATGGTTTGCTGACTAAATAAATTTTAGGCAGAGACGCCTGGTCGGTCTTGTTAATTCTTTTTAAACCCCTCAATTCTCCCAATGCCCCCATCAGTGAAACCGGTTTGATAACGTTATACCCATCATGAATGAAAGGTGAGAAGAGGGATTACAGTAACTGGGGGTCTGCATGTGTTCACCTCAGAGCGCGATGTCACGTTGTATTGAGCGAATAGACTAAAACAAAAACAAAATAATGTTTGTTTCAGCATTGGAGACAATATTGTTTTAGGCTAACTTTATTAAAGATTATACACTGTCGTATTCTTTGTTGTACTTCGTCTTTTTTAAATCTTTAAATTTGAACAGAAAATAATAGTGGGCTGGTAGGCACGTTATTTTTCATATAACTTAAACGAATGAATTAAGTTAAATATACACAATAAATTAATAATTGCGTTTGCTTTACATTTGAGCACTCTTCTTCATTGTATATACCATATCATATATGTGTGTCTAATACTGTTTTATTCATATTTTACATTACATGCAGTTTGTAATTTACTTAAATATAACCTACGTATCTACAGTATAAGCATATTTAACTACTTCAGCTGTGAATGAGAAATTTGGTCTGGCTTTTAGATAAAGACCTTAGTTGATATAATTTTATTATTTAATTAATTATCTTATTAGAAATAGAATTATTATTCTCTATATTCTTGTCGAATATAGTCCTTCAGAGCAAGCACTGTGTCAGAAGATTCTGCTGAATCTCTTCTCACCTTTCATTCAAGATATGTGTGAATTTATCGAACTGGGTGCGCTGTTGGCAAATACTGTAGGGGGTTTTAGATGAATTAGCAAGACAGCGCGGACGTCTCTGCCTAAATTTTTATTTCTCCAGCAAATTAAATCAGACTTTGATAGTTGGAATTGATACTTTGAGTGTAATTCACGAATTTACTGATAATTTTCAAATCCAGATTGACCTGTATATCAACTTGATAACTAGCGAATGCTTTAGTAAAGGGCTCTAAAACAGCAGCAATATGAATGACAATGGAATATTACAGAACGTGCAAGTTGACGCCCAGGCACCGATCACTAACCATTAAAATGTTGGATTTGAATTAAAATGCCATATATATACTGTATATCACACACACACACACACACACACACACACACACACATATATATATATATATATATATATATATATATATATATATATATATAGCTTTTAAATAAAAATCCAACATTTTAACACATTAAGGATTTTCGTGTTTAATTAAATTCTTAAATCCTCGTGTTCCAGTGTTCATGCAGTAATTTGGTCATGTTCACCCATGGGGTGACACTATAATGATTCATTATTTATTATTATGCATACTTACTCAGAGAGATTCTGTTTGATGCAGATTGACCTGTATATCAACTTGATAACTAGCGAACATACCCCATGGGTGAACATGACCAAATGGTACCTTTACTATCATTTAAAACTATTTATTATAATAAGTGGTGCAGAATGTAAAATAAACCGAAAAGATAAATGGCCCACCCTGTATAAATAAATCCGATATTACTAAACAAATGTTGGAACCTGTGCGGCGTGTGTGTGTGTGTGAGAGAGATCTCCTCTACGATGTGTGCGTTATGTGATTAATACTGATCTGTTTCTGTAACATGCGGTGTAAGACCATATGAGCGTTACAGTATATTAATAAAACTGAGCTATATTATATTTGTTTTTTTTTTGTATATATTTACATGTTCAAACAAACCGTGATTTTCTGAGTATATAATTTGTTGTAATATCTGTTTACAGCGTTGGCTGATTTTGTGATTGAGACCCATGGGTTACATTGAAATATTTTTTATTAGTAGTAGTAAGCCAGGCTTTAGTAACCTAGGACAAATCACGAAATCTTTGTCCACAGGTGTGAAGTTGCATCGTGTTACTATGCGTCGCTATACTGTACATTGTAACACACTATGTTCAAGAAAAAAAACACTCTTAATTACTCATGACCTCTCGTAAGAATGAAATTACTATAGCCCATACTTAGCTGAGTTATTTATTTATGTAAAACATACTGGTGCAGCATCAAAATACATTTCGGCTGACATTCGAATGTTTTTATATTATTATTTTGAAAGTATATGAGAGTGGCAGTGGCCCGATGTCTCATGCATGAAAGGTCTGAGCATTAAAGCATCGTTAGGGACCGGTACTCTGTACTGTATACTGTATATCTCCAAAATGACAAGCTTGATTTAATCATAAAAATGTGTGGACAATGCAAGAACTGCAGGTAACTGAATCAGTCACTGCACCACCTGGCGGAATTATACAGCATTGCAACCATCTTAAATGGCAAAGGGGCGTTTATGGGGCGTGGCTTCGTTCACTGCGTCATCGCGGGGGATCACGTTCCATTCACGGACACTTCAAGGAATTCTAACGGATAGTTAAAGGTTCATTCACGGACCAGCCGGCTGTTTGAAAGTGCTTCATCTGTAGGTGGGGCTTCAAGTTGTTTGTTCGTGCTGATTTTTCAAATGGATACACTATGGACTTTTCTGTGAACACGGGAAAGAACAACTTTCCCACAGTCCATGGACTATCATATGATGCTGTGACGTCTCTCTTGGACTGTAAAGTTTTAGGTTCAGGGTACCATGTGTACATGGACAATTTCTACACAAGTCCAAAGCTCCTAAAATACTTGCTTCCCATGAAGTTTGGTGCATGTGGGACTTACAGAGACAACATGAAGGACTGCCCTCAGAATGCACATAATTCACTCTCTAAAAAGTCTGCCAGGGGATCTGTCAGGTGGATTCGAGATGGGTCTCTTGTATTTGTGAAGTGGATGGACACCCGAGAAGTATCTGTTTGTTCTACCATCCACTCTGCTTATACAGGAGACTCTGTAGTCCATGTACCTTGTAATTTCACCCTCCTCTGCACAAAGACATTTCCATGTCCTGCACCTGTGACTGCATACAACCAGCACATGGGGGGTGGGGGGGGGGGGGGGGGGGGGGCGTTGACCTGTCTGATCAGCTGTTGCAGTACTACACCGCACAGCACAAAACAATGAAGTGGTACAGGAAGATTTTTTTTACACTTCTTGGACATTGCTGCCATCAATGCTTTCATTGTGCATAAAGAACTATATGGTAACCTGTCCCATAAAGAGTTTATGGAAAAACTTATCGAAGAGCTTTGTGGTGTCTCACAGGAAGTAGCACCAAAATGGAGCTAAGTGCTGACCTCAGAAGCCAGAGATGCTGCCACTGCTGGTCGCAGGTTGTGTGTGCATTGCAAAGCAGTCCATGGCAAGCGGCAAAAAACACCTTGGAGATGCCAAGGATGCAACGTTCCCCTGTGTCTTTGGTTGAACAGGAACTGCTTTCAAGAGTGGCACAGGGATGTGTGACTGTAGACACCATAAATCCATTTTATCTTGCACTGTTCCTGTTTGCACCATTTTGCTTTGAATGTCTGTTTCAGTTTTTTATTTTTATTTTTAAATCTTGGAGCACTTTTCTCACCAAATGTATTTTTCAGTTTATTTTGTTCAGTTGTCGTTTATGCAGATCATTATTCAGGTCTTTGTCTTCTCTGGTGTGAAGTAAAGCATTATTCATGATCATTCACGCCTCCTCGCATACGGCCTTTCTAAACAAAAAGTCTCTTAGAAAATGTAAATGACTATATTGTTTTCTGTGAATGAGTGATCAAGATGATTATCACATCATTTCGAAGTAAAAACTCTAGTTTGCAAGATCCAGGTAACAAAAGTCTTGTAAATAAATGTTATGAATGTGTTTTGTGAACTTATTTCAGTTATATATATATTTTTTGTTCTTTTCAATAATCGCGCATAACTTATTTTCTCCAAAGTACAAACTTAAACATACATGCTGCTCACATATTACTGTAGCCCAGTTTGTATAAATAGCCTTTAGACATTTATATGTTTATAAGTAACTGAAAAATATGCAAATGTCAGGACATGTCAGAACTTCTTCAGGGCCCCAAAACACCCTGACTCCTATTAAGATGGTTTTTCTTATGGCTATTACTTCTTTGAAGAGGATTGGGGATCTGCTGGCTCTCAGTCTCCGCATCCTGCCTAGACTTTGCCCCTAGGCTAGTCAAAGATATTCTGCATCCTCACCCGAACTATCTTCCGAAGGTTCCATTCTCGACCATGCACCAGTCGTTCTCGAAGCCTTCTGTCCTCCGCCTTTCACAGCTCCGGAGCAGGAACGACTTCACTTACTGTGTCCAGTACGTGCTCTTCAGATTTACGTCCACTGCACTAGCCAGTGGCATAAGTCAGAGCAGCTCTTTATTTGCCATGGGGGTCGCAACCGGCCGCCACTAGGCAGACGCTGTCACACTGGGTGAGAGATGCTATTGCCCTAGCCTATGAGGCGCGTGGTCACACTTCGCCTCTGGGAATCAGGGCTCATTCGACCAGGGGGATTGCCTCATCAATTGCTCTGGCAAGAGGCGTCCCCCTGCAGCAGCTGTGTGATGCGGCAGGCTGGTCCTCTCTGCACACGTTTGTTAGATTTTATAGTCTGTAGGTCCATACTGCTCTGGGCTCGCGGATCATTGAGTCAGCATCCCAGAGCTAGGTCTAAGACCTTCTTGGCTATTGTGCGCACACGCTACACAACCTGGGGGTCCAGACACATGCAGTGCGGCGGTGTTGGTATTCTAGTTCCCATAGCGTTTTCACGCAGCATCGAGTGTAGCTTTTGAAAGGGAATGTCTCAGGTTACTTAGCTGTAACCCTGTTCCCTGATAAAGCGGGAACGAGATGCTGCGTTTCAATGCCGCACTGCTGGCATGCCTGGACGTCCTTCAGACAAAATTGACCTGAGGATGTTTCCGGTTCACTCCTATTTATAACCTGCAGGTGCACCTTATATGGTGACGTCACCTGACTGAGGTTATAAGCCGAAGTATTCAGCGGTTTTGACATACACAGGCTTCACAACCGGAGAACAAAGAGATGTTCCCATAGCGTTTTCACGCAGCATCTCGTTCCCACTTTATCAGGGAACACGGTTACAGCTAAGTAACCCGAGACAATTTCTACTTTTCAAGTTCAAGTAGGCTTTTATTGTAATTCCAATCATATACAGTACAGTACACAGTGAAACGAAACAATGTTCCTCCAGGACCAACCAAGGTGCTACATACATGCAACAAAAATTTACAACATAAATTAACAAGTTAACAACATCAATTGACAGAATTAGCTAGCTACCTAAGAGACCTAATTAGCTGACTAGCTCAGACATGACAGATTTACATTTTTAATTAACCGACAAACAATTTAGCCCTATACAAAAAGAGACAATAAGAGACAACATAAAGTGCATGTGCAAATGTGTAAACAAGAGCGACAGAGTGACAACACAACATCACATGTTTCAATACTTTTGTAGCAATGAGGTAGTAAGTTGAGGTAATGGAGTCAGCAGTGTGAACAGCAGGGGACGGAGCACACAGCCCTGAGGGGCCCCAGTACTCAGTGTGGTGGTGCTGGAGGTGCAGTTCCCGATCTGTACTGACTGAGGCCTTCCTGTCAAAGTCCAGGATCTAGTTAAGGGAGGTGTTCAGGCCCGACAGGCTCAGCTTCCCGGTTATGTGTGTAGGGTATGATAGTGTTGAATGCTGTTCTGAAATCTATGTACAGCATTCAAACGTAGGTGACCTTCTTGTCTAGGTGAGTTAGGGTCAGATGGAGTGTGGTGGAGATGCCATCGTCTGTTGAACGGTTAGGACGATACACAAACTGCAGTGTGTCCAGTGAGGGGCGCAGCACAGTCTTGATGTGTCTCATGAAGGGCCACTTGAAGCGCTTCATGATGATGGGTGTGAGTGCAACTGGATGGTAGTCATTGAGACAGGACACAGAAGACTTCTTCTGGCACGGGGACGATGGTGGTGGACTTGAAGCACTTGAAAATGACGACGCTGCTCAAAGAGATGTCTAAGATGTAGGTGGGAAGTACATTCTCTGAGCACTCTGCCAGAGATAATTTCTGGTACAGCAGCTTTACGTGGAATATACCAAATAAAGTCTCTTGAATAAAGTGTGTCATTTCCCTGAATATGATGTGATCAATGATGTCACACATGAGTTACAAAGACAGAGAAGGATTGATTGGTGGCAAGATCTTAAAGTAATTTCTCCCAATAAGGCAAATACTCTAACAAATTTCAGAGGCTTTTCAGGTTCAGAGATGGTACAGTAGTAATTTATGCGCACAAACATTTGCTTTACACCAACGGTCTTGCGATAATAAGCGTGTCATAACGTGATATAACAGAATGCAGCATCATCAACTTTCATGTCCGTCACGCTCTCAGCGCTTTCGCGCTGATCAAAGACCGCCTCTGCCTCCCAACATTCCCTTTCCCACGCTGTCATGCTTCTCATCACGCGGCCATGTTTTTTCCCACGCTGTCATCTCTCGTCACACGCCCCCCTCGCCGACACACCGGTTTCTCATCTGGCGCTGATTTCTTCCGGGATATAAGTAATCTCGCCGGATTATTGTGTTTTTGCTCCAATATTCTCACGTTTTGTTTCATGTTTTTCATGTTACCGACTCCGCTTTGCTTTCTCGTTTTCCCGATTCTCGTCTCTCGTTTTGGATTAGTTGCCTCACTCACGGATTTAATGGCATTGACTCTCGCTTTCGCTCCTCGACTTCGGCTCTGTCTCACGTTTTGGTTCGACGCTCTCGCTGACGGATTTAACGGCTTTGAACTCCCTCGACTACGACTTCGCTTCACGTTTCGGCGCAACGCTCTCACGGACAGATCAAACGGCTTCGAACTTTCACTTTCGTTTTTCGACTACGGCTCCGTTTCTCGTCTCTCCACGGCACGCAGCTTCAGGTTACCCAGCCCACGCATCTCAAAATCATCTCTGCTCCCCTGCATTTGGATCCATCTCTTCGCCTCTTCAACGCCCGCTCCGTGACAAAATAATCCGGCCCCAGCAATGTTCCCCCTGATCGTCTTTTTGTTCCCCTCGGTCTACGCTCACAGGTCCTTGAGTGGATCCAGATTGGCCTGCCACCCAGGCTCAGCCCGAACGCGCTTTATCATTCAGCAGCGCTTTTGGTGGCCCACGTTGGGAAGGGATGTTTCCAGCTTCGTGGCAGCCTGCAACGTCTGTACCCGCTGTAAACATGATAACTGTCCCCCGGCCGGTCTCCTCAGACCCTTACCCATACTGCACCGCCCCTGGTCTCACATTTCACTGGACTTCGTAACTGGTCAACCTTCGTCAGATGGGAACACATGTATTATGACCATCGTTGACCGTTTTTCCAAGTCCATCCACCTGGTTCCGCTTCCCAAACTCCCCTCTGCCAAGGAGACAGCGGAGCAACTGATCCTCCACGTCTTTCGTCTTCATGGTCTTCCTACGGACATAGTCTCAGATCGAGGCCCTCAATTCACGTCACGCTTCTGGAAGGAATTCACTCTCTCAGCGCGTGTTAAGAGAATCCGGATGTGACGCGGTTTTGACGGAGCTGGTGGTTAATTTCACATCCCGATGAAAAGGGGAGGACAGACAACAATTCAGATAAGTGACTGAATTGCTTGTAATAACGGACAACTGAAAAAAAAAATGGCGTCAGTTTTCGGCAATATGGGTCCGTTTGAGGAAAGCAGTGAGCAGTGGAGTTCTTATACAGAAAGATTTGAGTACTTTGTAGCTGCAAATGCTATCAACCAAGAAAAAGTTGTACCCACTTTTTTAAATGTAATGGGTCCAAAAACATTTACTCTACTGCGTAACCTCCTACAACCAGAGAAGCCAGGAGAAAAAACATATGACTCTCAAAGCGCATTTCTCTCCAAAGCCCTTAGTTATTGCAGAGCGATTTCGATTTCACCGACGAAATCAGCTGGAAGGAGAATCTGTGACAATGTTTGTGGCAGTGCTAAAGAAATTAGCTGAACATTGTGAATTTGGTGATGCACTAAGTGACACACTTCGGGACAGATTAGGCTGCGGGCTTCGCTGCGAGGGCATACAGAAAAGGCTGTTAACAGAGAGCAACCTGACCCTACAAAGAGCAATTGAAGTAAGCGTGTCTATGGAATTGGCTGCTAAGGAAGCTCAACAATTGAGCTCAAACAGTAAAGTGTATAAAATGGAGACCGAAAATAATGGCCCCTGTTTTCGTTGTGGTAAATCTGGCCACTCACCTACCACATGCTGGTTTAAGGATATGGAGTGTTGAAGCTGTAAGAAAAAAGGACATATAGAGCATGCATGTAGAAATAAAGCAGGAAAAGGGAAAATGCAACAGAAAACAGCATTCAGAAAGAAGCAAAAGAAACATATATTCACAGTTGACAGGGAAAACAAGAGTGTGACACACACATCAGAGGACGAACTTCCTTTGTATGTGCTCACTGTAGCAGGGGGAACTAAGTTATACAAAGTCACCGTGCTGCTGGAAGGCCAACCAGTGAGGATGGAGATTGACACTGGTGCTGCAGTGTCGCTGGTCTCAGATACAGTATATAAAGCAATACTGAGCCACCTGCCACTCAAACCACCCAAAGTGACCCTTAAAACTCACACTGGCAAATCAGTGGCCATGAAGGGCCTCACAGAGGTAACAGTCAAACTAAACAAACAAACAAAAAAGCTGCCATTGTATGTGGTTTGTGGAGATTATCCCTCACTGATGGGTTGTTCCTGACTGGAGCAACTTAAGGTGGACTGGCTGACTATACACATGATGACACCTACAACACTGGATTTAGAGGGTGTTCTTCAAAAACATAGTGAAGTTTTTAAACAGGAGTTAGGTAGCATGCTGTCATGAGTCTAGCCGGTGGTTTTGCTAGACCGGCTGATGTACTTGCCGTGGGCATGTATTAGAGCAGGCAGAGGAGCTCAACAGAAATTGTCTTTTATTTACAAAAGAAATATAAATCTCAAAAACATTGAAACAAACAAAGGAACCAAAACAACAAACTTAAACTAAAACTAGGGCTCAGGAAAAACACAGGGAACAGCGCGCTAACACAGGGAACTGACGTAAGGAAACATGGAGCTGGAGCTAACTAAAGACACATAGGGGAACTAGAGACGAGACAGGACTGGACTGGAGAGACAGGACTAGACAGGGGACAGGACTGGAGAGACAGGACTGGAGAGACAGAACTGGAGAGACAGGACTGGAGAGACAGGACTGGAGAGACAGGACTGGAGAGACAGGACTGGAGAGACAGGGCTAGCCAGGAGACAGGACTGGAGAGACAGGGCTAGGGGCAACAGAGACTAGAGACCGGATGGGTTAGTGGTTAGTGAGGTTAGTAGCTACATGGAATACTGGGGACGCTAGATGCTGACCTAACTGGGTTAGTAGCTAATGGAGTTAGTGGCTAACCAGGTTAGAACTGATCTAATAGGGAAACAGAACACAAGAAGCAAAGCTCACATGAGGCTATTCCAAACTAGCGGCTAACCTACTAGCAACCAGAACCACTAGCAGTCAATCCCACCTAGAGGCTAGCCTACTGGAGGCTAATTCTACTAGTGGCTAACCCTACTAGAAGCCAAGGCATATTAGCGGCTAACCTTGCTAGCAGCTAGGCCCTCATGTGGCTACACAAAACTAAACAGACAAAGAACTACACCAGAAGGCCGACACTGGGGATACAAAGAACATTACTTACACAGGAGGAGACACGGCCTAACTAAACACTGAACAAGGCAGCTCCATGAATCCAACAGAACAAGGAACATACAGAAACTCAAAACTAGAGCCCTCTGAAAACAAAGGTTACAAAACATAAACCAAATATAAACTTAAAGAAACAAAAAGGAATGCCCACATGACGGTATACAAACAAACAAACAATGCTCGACCCAGTTTCCCAGAACAAACTGCTATTTATAGAAACTTTAATGAGCCACTTCAGTTCAGGTGAGCACTCATCACCTGACTGAGGTACCTTCTGGGAAACTGAGTCGACCAACAAAAACTACACAGAACGAAACAGTGACCTCTAGTGGCGGTTCCTAACACATGCAGGGAATCAAGGTGAAGTTGACTGTTGAGTCTGATTGCCAGCCTAAATTCTTAAAGGCCTGATCACTGGCATATGCACTCAAACCCAAGGTGGAGACTAGTTTAAATGAACTCATAAAGGAGGACGTGCTGGAATCAGTCAGTGTCAGCAAATGGGCAACACCTATCGTTCCAGTTTTTCAAAAAAAATGGAGGCATAAGAATTTGCGGGGATTTTAAAGTCACTGTAAATCCAGTGTTGTCTGCAGAACAATACCCTTTGCCTCACATAAATGATCTCTTTGCAGGACTAACTGGAGGGCAGAAATTCAGTAAAATCGATCTAAATCAAGCATATCTCCAAATGCATGCTGAGGAACAGTCAAGAGAACTCCTCACCATCAACACACACAAGGGCCTATTTCGGTATAAGCGCTTACCGTTCGGAATTACTTCAGCTCGATCCCTGTTTCAGCGGGCGATGGACCAGATTCTGGCAGGCCTTCCGGGAGTAGTGTGTTACTTGGACGATATTCTTGTGACTGGTACAGACGATGAATCACACTTGCAACACCTGGATGCTACCCTCAGTAGATTGGAAGAGTATGGATTAAGAGTGCGAAAAGACAAACGTGAATTTTTCCAGTCTGCAGTCGAGTACTTGGGCCATGTTATTGATGCCTCTGGCCTTCATACGTCCCCATCCACGGTTAAAGCCATAGTGGATGCGCCAGTGCCTAAAAATGTCCGCCAGCTGCGTTCTTTTCTCGGCTTGCTTAATTATTATGGACGGTTCATTCCAAACATTGCTACCCTGCTGAAACCTCTGCACAAATTGTTGTGTCATGAAAATTGTTGGAAATGGACCACCGAATGTCAGGAGACATTCGAAAGGGCGAAAGAGACCTTGTTAAAATCGAAACCCCTTACCCATTTTGATCTTGCCCTTGTAACACATTATGCCAAATGGTCAAGAGAAGCCAATTGCATTTGCTTCAAGAAGTCTGAGTAAAGTTGAAGCAAACTATGCTCAGATTGAACGTGAAGCATTGAGTATTGTGTTTGGAGTACGCAAATTTTACCAGTACATCTATGGAAGAAAGTTCACACTGCTGACCGATCATCGCCCACTAACAGCAATTTTTGGCCCTTATCATGGCATTCCGTCTCTTGCGGCTAGTAGGATGCAAAGATGGGCTTTGTTATTATCTGCTCATACCTATGACATCAAGTATCGGAAGTCAGAAATGCACGGATTGTCCAGATTGTCACAGATTGTCCAGACGGGTTGTCCAGATTGCCTCTTGCTGTCCAAGTAAAAGAAACAAAAGTGGCTGAAATTTTCTACTTCAGTCAAGTGGACAGGGCGCATGTAACTGCTGCACAAGTTCGCAAGGGCACGCGAAATGACCCTATGTTGTCCAAAGTCATGGATTTTGTCATGACAGGGAAAGGAACGAACGATCTAGAGCTCAAGCCATACATGCCGCGGCGTCAGGAACTGTCGGTACAGTCAGGCTGTTTGTTGTGGGGAAGGAGAGTGATTATTCCGCCAGCATTACGCAAATCAGTGCTGAAACAGTTACATGCGGGACACTGTGGAATGGTCCGCATGAAAGAGATTGCAAGGAGTTATTTCTGGTGGCCAGGAGTGGACAGCCAAATTGAGGAAAAGGCGAGAACATGTCAGAGCATAAGAAATGTACCATAACTGGCACCACTGCACCCATGGGAATATCCAGAAAAACCATGGCATCGCATTCATGCTGATTTTGCAGGGCCAGTGGAGGACAAAATGCTGTTAGTCGTCATTGATGCACACAGTACGTGGCCAGAAGTGGCTGGCATGATATCTACCTCAGCTGAAAAGACCATTGAGAAGTTGGGAGAAATCTTCAGTAGATTTGGACCACCAGTGCAGTTTGTCTCAGACAATGGCCCCCAATTTATCTCACATGAGATGGGCACATTTCTACTAGCAAATGGGGTGCAGCACATCAAGTCATCACCCTACCATCCTTCAACAAATGGGTTAGCTGAAAGGTTTGTCCAGACCATGAAACATGCTTTGAAAGCTTCAATCGGACAAGGCACATTTCATCAAAGACTTCATAACTTTTTGCTGTCTTATCGTAGTACTCCTCACGCAAGTACCAAAGTTTCTCCAGCTTATTTGTTGTTCCATCGAGAGATCAGGACAAGCTTCGAGCCTGCAACCCTCAAAGAAACTGTCTTACAACAACAGAAAAAACAGGTACAGTGACGAGCCAAAGACAGAAGCTTCTTGACAGGATCACCAGTGCTGGCCCGGAACTATGGAAGTGGTCCGAAATGCGTACCAGCTACTGTGGCGACTCATACTGGTCCTGTGTCGTATAAGGTTAGAACTGCTGGAAACCTTCTCTGGAGGAGACATACTGATCAGTTGCTGAGTGGAGCCAGTGCAGGCACTGACCTCCCTGAAAAGACTGATGTTGCTGATCAAGTACGTGACAGCGCCTCAGCTTCTGGGACCTCCACCACTGATTCTATCAGGACACCAGATTCCCCAGTTACGGAACTACCATCACCTGTTGTTTTGACAGGGAGCGAGAACCAAGTAAGCCGTCGATATCCAGTAAGGGAGCGGCGTCCACCTCAGCGTTTCTTGGATTATACTTAGTTGGAGCTACCCTTATGGTTTTAGGGGCAAAATAATCCCCTAAGGGTAAGCTAGGGTTTGAGGTAGTCTACCTTCAATCCCAGGAATTAGTTATGTTCATACATAAGACATTTATTTAAGGAGACTGAATGTTCTGAAAAAAATAAAAAAATAAATAAAAATAAATACAATAAACAAAAAAATGTTTAAAAAAATTGTTAAGGTGAAACTTGTTATACTTCCATTCTACAGACGATGGTTAATGTGCAATTTATGTTGACTTTAAAAGTAAGAGGGGAGGAAATGTTGTGTATTTTGTTAATGTTGTTATTTAACTACATCTCCCAGAATGCATCGTGTTATGTTGTCTTCCGGAAGTGTAGTGAGAGTGCTGCTGTTGTGAAAACCAGTAAAGAGAGCCGTCACGCTAAACGGTCTATGTGTCATATTTATATACGCATACACTCCGTATTATATCTGCAAGATATAACAATATTACAATTAATCTATGAAAGGAAATTCTAAATATGACTGAATTAAGCTTATTTAACAATGTTAGACCAAGAAAGCGTGATTTTATTAAAAGTATCTACAGCCAAACATGGTTGACGTTTACACAGCTATGTGTGGTGTCAGTCCTTCTTTTTGTCCCGTTAGGTGTACTTACATTTTTGTTTCCATTTCAGTCTGAAATGGTAATATAAAAATAACACACATTATATGTGATGATGTGAGTCAATTTGATTTAGTTTTATTTACATAGAGCTTTTAACACTTGTCATTGTCGCAAAGCAGCTTCACAGAATTAAAAAAGTTTTTAAAATGTAAAGAAATATGTAAAAAAATTATCATTACCAATTTGCCGCTGATGAGCAAACTGAGGGTGATGGTGGAGGGAAAAAACTCCCTGAGCAATTGGACAAAACATTGAGAGGAACCAGACGGAACAGGGAACCGGTCCTCATTTGGGTCATATCAGATAGATATAACAGAGATTGGATTGTCATACTGTGTCCTATGAAGGTTCAGTATTACAGAAAAGGTTTTCAAGTTAAAAATGGAGTCCACTTTCGTTATTGGAGGTTTTTTGTAGGAATTTCATTTCAAACTATTAAGCGACTGCAATCTCAAGCGTCTTTATGAGACAGTCGGTTCCACCTGAATATGAAGACGTCTTGTTCTCTGATGGCTTGTGACTGGACCACACGCATGCCAAGTGGAAAACATCCACCCTCAGCAGTGAGCCAGAGGCCGCCATGTGACATGAACTCCAACTGCAGTTAAAATTCACACTGAGAAGATAAAAATACATGTATAGTTACAGTTTAATCACACCTCTTTCGTTAGAGAATCTTTATCGTGCAATGTGACATGGTGAACACACATTTATACTGAAGATATTTACAGGTGTGAGTTTAAAATTATGTAAATAAAAGGGACACGAATCACCAGGGACTTGCAAATACGATATTACTACTTTACCTAGGCACCAATTCGATGTGTATCATGATTTTATCACTCACTCACTCATCATCTATACCGCTTAATCCTGTATACAGGGTCACGGGGGCCTGGAGCCTATCCCAGGAGACTTGGGGCAAATGGCAGGGTACACCCTGGACAGGGTGCCAATCACACACACACTACAGGGAACGCCAATTAGCCTAACCTACATGTCTTTGGACTGTGGGAGGAAACCGGAGTACCTGGAGGAAACCCACCAAGCACGGGGAGAACATGCAAACTCCATGCACACAGAGTCGGGAATCGAGCCTGGCCGGGGATCGAACCCGGACCCTGGCGGTGCAAGGCAACAGTGCTAACCACTACACCACCGTGCCGCCCTTCATGATTTTATGAATATCCCAATTCAATTAGATCCCCACCCCCATTTATTCTTTTTTTATTTTTTGCACGACATTTTTATTTCCCTACATGCAAAGAATTTCTTAATCATGTCCGAATAGATCACCTTTCCTCTGCGAAATACAAAACCTTTTGAACTCTTTAAATCTAACAGAAAAACACAAATCCTCTCTGCTACTGATTTAATCAACAGAACACTGATTTTTTTCCTGATATTTAGTTAGTTTATTTGTTTCCATTTTTTGTTATTTATTTGTCTGTTTATTTGTTGGTTTACTTTATTGTCATTATTTATTTACACACTTACACAAGTTTACTCATACGGTATATCTTCTATTTAACTGTGTATAGTTAATTGTATAACAAGATTTTTACACCCGAATATTTTACTTTTATTCTTTCAATATTGTAATTTTTTGTGACCACTACAAGGTGTGTACAATGTAATATTCAAAGCCCTATTATACATATTTATCATTTTCTTCATTATTATACTGTAATTTAATCTCCATGTCTTATAACTGATTAGCACCCCCTTCCCCCTTTGTATGTTTGTTTTAATTGCTACTATTATCTGTCTTTCTAACATTCTGACTCAGTCCTAATGTCTTGCGCGTGTGTACTGATTTATTTATAATAAACCAAGCATAGACAGTTACTGCATCATACATTCTCCTTTTGTGACAATTATTAAATGATAACAATTCTTATTTTTATATTTCTTTTTTTTTTTTGGTAAGCTCTGTTTTAGTGATGGGTTGGTCATTAACTATTTGCTCTTTTTCAATGAGTCTTTAATGTGACTCATAAGAGCGAGTAGTCTTATTTTCAACTGGGTGCGCATGCGCAAAGCATCACAAGACGTCCTTAGGTTATGTACAGAAAACGGAAACAAGTGGTTCATCTTATGAGTATTCTATTACGAGTTATTAATTTTTTTTGTCACGCGACTCCCATAAACGCTACATACAGTAACAAAAGAACGAACGACTCGAACCAGAAGATATGAGAGGTGAGCTGCTCATTTTGTGATGTCCTTAGCTGCATTGTAATATTTTAATTACTGGAACTATTGTCCAAATTTGTGTATGAAGATGTGTAGGGGGTCTGTTTATTGAAAATGGAACATTTAATTTTATTTATGATCAAAAGAACAAAATGAACTAACTGACTCAAAAAAAGATTAGTTCATTTTGATGAGTGAGATTCAAAGAACCGAGTCACTAAAATGATCCAAACTTCCCATCACTACTCTGTTTACGTCATTACAGACGCTAATGAATTTCCTAGTGGAAAGGAAACATGTTGAAAGAAAGACTAGAGGATTTTTTTTATCAGCGCCACCAAGTGAACTGGAGTACAAAGTAACTAACTCACTCACCTATACTGCTTTATCCTGTATCCTGTCTTGGCGGGCCTGGAGCCTGTCCCAGGGCACGCACACACACTACAGGCAATTTTGGAACGGCAATTGGCCTAATCAACATCTTTTTGGACTGTGAGAGGAAACCGGAGTACCTAAAGGAAACCCACCAAGCACGGGGAGAACATGCAAATTTTTTTTCATCCTGTAATGTTTTTACATACTGTATTCAAATAATAAGAAAAATAAGATGCTTTTTTTTGGTGGTAAAGTAACAAAAATATTTACATTGCAGACATATACAAGCAAACAAGTTTAAAAATAGTTTTAACATGTTCATGATTTGCGGTCCAAAAAACTGGCCTACCTCACTGAATGTACAGATAGACAGTGCCTTCAGTTTTTTTACGGGAAAAGTTGCAAAAAACTGCTGAAACATTGGAGCAGCATGAGGAGCGGCAGCGGGTTGACCGCACACTCCATTAGCAGGTAATGGTATCACAAAGACATCAGGATCTGCAATCAGGTAACCTTTAGTTATTATATATTATAATAATCCCTAGTCACGTGACTAAGATTGACTTTTGGGAACTTTCAGGATTTTTCTATCCCTTATAATGGGAAAGATTCTGTGTTAAATATTTTTTTTTATCCAAAGATCTAAAGCAACACTGCCAATTGAGTCAAGTTTTTAGTTTTCATTGTAGCAAATTGGCCATGTGTTACTAATGAAAAACAATTGCAAATGTATTTTTTGCAGTCTGGCCCCATGTTCTTCAGTTGGTGAAAGGGTCCATCTACAGCACAAAAGACAATGGATACTCTCCACTCTGAAGATATATCCATTGTTTCTGTGGCAGGGAAAATAAGTAAGTCAGGTTGGCAACTTAACGCCCTATTGTATCTGAGCACTTTGGGGTGAAGGACCTCCTTAAGGTTTCAACAATGGCAGGTCAGTGGTGTTGGGGCTTCAACCGGGGACCTCCTGATCAGCAGTCTTACACCTTAACCATCAAGCTACCCATACCCCTCTGATGTTCACCATACTCAAACATTTTCTATATGCCTTTTTCTGACCATTTAATTAGATGTACATTTGTCAGTCCTACTCATCCCTAGATAATGACTCATACAAAATGACCCACAAATGTTACTTTTACTCTATTTATTCAGCATCAGCAAATGCTAAATAAGGCAAACGTGTACATAAGTTAAAACTTTTTGCAAAGCATTAACACTTGATCATTATGAATGAATTAAAGAAATAGTGATTTCTGCGGATCACGTGACACTGAAGACTTGAGTAATGATGCAGAAAATACAGCTTTACATCACAGCAATAAATAAAACAATTTAAATACATTCCAATGGGAAAAAGCTGCTATATTTCACATTATTCCTGTTTTACTGTATTTCTGATCAAATAAATGTAACCTTCATGAAAACTTGTGCGAGTTCAGTTAGATCTGTTCTGAAGCACAGTTCTTCTCTTGGAAAACATATAAGAAATAGAGAGATCATATTTTGCCCCTTACAGAAATGTAGATTCAAGCTTTAGCAGCCATCAAAGATTTTAGATTAATGCATAAGGAATCAGAGAAAATCTTGAATGAAACAGAACCTGAGCTGAACAGTGAACCTGAAGCTGGGACTTCACCTTGTTCACATGTACAGTACAGTCGTGGCCAAAGGTTTTGAGAATTACATAAATATTGGAAATTGGAAAAGTTGCTGCTTAAGTTTGTATAATAGCAATTTGCATATACTCCAGAATGTTATGAAGAGTGATGAATTGCATAGTCCTTCTTTGCCATGAAAATTAACTTAATCCCGAAAAAATTTCCACTGCATTTCATTGCTGTCATTAAAGGACCTGCTGAGATCATTTCAGTAATCGTCTTGTTAACTCAGGTGAGAATTTTGACAAGCACAAGGCTGGAGATCATTATGTCAGGCTGATTGGGTTAGAATGGCAGACTTGACATGTTAAAAGGAGAGTGATGCTTGAAATCATTGTTCTTTCATTGTTAACCATGGTGACCTGCAAAGAAACGAGTGCAGCCATCATTGCGTTGCATAAAAATGGCTTCACAGGCAAGGATATTGTGGCTACTAAGATTGCACCTAAATCAACTTCAAGGAAAGAGGTTCAATTCTTGTTAAGAAGGCTTCAGGGCATCCAAGAAAGTTCAGCAAGCGCCAGGATCGTCTCCTAAAGAGGATTCAGCTGCGGGATGGGAGTGCCACCAGTGCAGAGCTGCTCAGGAATGGCAGCAGGCAGGTGTGAGCGCATCTGCACGCACAGTGAGTCGAAGACTTTTGGAAAAGAACCCACTTCTCAGACAGATTGATCTCCTGCAAACAGTATGGCAAATGGACTCAAAATTTCAAGGCAACTGGCTGCACAGCTTTTTTGAGTTAAGTGAACAAGTTGGGTTAAAAGTGGAGTTAACTCAAAAAAGCTGTGCAGCAAGTTGCTTTGAAATTTTGAGTTAAGTCAAGATTTTATTTTTTACAGTGTATATACAAACACACCAGCTATCAGTAGGATTGCCTAACATGGGAGGTACTGTTGTGTGTCTGTTTTGATCAATGCTGTTCATACTCATAAGATAAGATACAACAAAAATATTAAATGCTAAGCAGTAAATATAATAGCAAGTTTGAAATAATAGGACACACCATAAAACAAAACTGGTGCTTTATGAAACAGAATACAATGCAAATGTATACACTGTTAACCCAAATTAGTTGACTTTACTATAAAATTTTTGTAAACCCATTGCACTAAATAATTATAGTTTTTACACAGGGTAAAACTAAACAGGTTAAGTTGTGTTAACACAGAACCTTTAGTGGTTATAGCAGACAAATCAAGCTTGCATTAGTAGTCTTTACTAAAAAAACATTAGTTCACATTATGATTTTTTAAAGAAAATATTAAGTAGTGATAATTGTTATATTTAAGAAACATATAATCTTATAATAATAAATACACTTAAATTGTAAAATTATTTAAAAGAAATAATCAACATTTGCAATCAACATTTAAAAAAAAAACATTTTTATTGTTGACATAGTTGTAATAAACTTTTCAACCAAAAGACTTTTGCTTGTTAACAAGGAAGGAACAAGTTTGCTCCACAAGGAGGATTCCAAAGTCAAGGTGGCGGAATGACTGATCATCAGAGTCCTATACCAACAGAGCAGATCAATGACATTTCTCATTAAATAACCAACAAATAATATTAAACAAATAGACACATGAGACAATGTGTGAATCGGTTATGACTGCTTTAGTAACACTTCAAAAGGGTTAGTTCATTGAAAAATGAATATTTACTTACTTATGAAGGAAAATATGAAAATTTTTATGGTTTTGGACTGACATGAGGGTCAGTATATGGTGATGTTAGAGAGAGGCTAGAAAGAGCTTTGGCTACTCTCTAAGTTTCAATGGTTTAAGCTATATGTAAATGTTTATAAAATACAAGGACTATTTATTAATACAATTATTTGTTTTCATTGTCCTTTAAGATAAAATGAGAAAATAAGTTACTTACAAAACATGCTTTGAAGAAGTCTGTTGGGTTGTCACCAAGAAGAATCTTGAGCCCTCTCAGCACCAGTGACCTAACATCAGTTGGCTCTTGAGTCTGGTGGGTAATTAAAAAAAAGGTTGGGGGCTAAATAGCTACAATAACAGGAAATTATTCAGAAGAGAGCAGAACCAACAACACACAATTTTGTTGGACAATTGTATTATACAACCAATGTAGTATCACTTAGTGACATTTCACTGACTGTAGCTTCCATATTTTAACCTACGATGTTTTAATAAATAACCCCGTTTGTCACATGTAAATTCACAAAACTTACATTTCCACTGCATCGTCACTAGAACCTGTCAAACAGAGCATAAGAAAACGTTTAGAGAAACCTGCGGATGTAATTCGATTGTAACAGTTATTAACGTCTGCTTACAATCTTGGCTTTTAAATAGTTCGTCAAATTGCTAAAAAAAAAAAAAAAAAAAAATCACTCCTGTGAAACTCGTGTGTAGCTTTAAGTGTTCCCAAAGGAAAGTTAGCGGTAAGCACATGCATGAAATTCACCGACAGACGTAAAACTTATGGCAACCGTTTAGCTACAACACACTTTGCAGCTAAACTGCGAACATACAGAGAAACACTAGATAACGTTACAAACGGTGACCAGACAGAAAAAGCTCATTTACTGTATATTAGAATGTTTTAGCCTAACTATGAACCGACAGGGAAATAAAACCAAAAAAATAGCGCTGACCGACACATTAACACTACGTTAACATTCTAGAGTTCAACATTGGTCCGGATTTTTGGGTTATGACTTTTGTCAGAAATGCATAAACAAATAAAAACTTCTTTACACACTCACCTTTTCACGTTGCTTTCAAAAATCGGCGTGCACCCACAGCCAGCTAGTCAGTAGCATGCGGCTCTCGTTGCAGTCAAGGCCCCTCACCTCCCTTGCAAAAACGTAACATACTGAGGTGTCTCTACTTAAAATGATCATTGCACTCAATTTTTTCTTCTGAATAGTACAAACAGCTAATTTTATTTAGTAATGACACCAATTTTTAAAGAACAAAAAATAATAAGTAATGACCACTTAAAATGTTTCATTAACACAAAATCCGGGTTTAGAGTGTGGAATGTGCCATTAATAACATTGGTTTACGTATTCATAGAACAATCAGTGTTTTTAGTGCAATGTGACCTAGTAGTATGTATTAATATTCATGTCACTGACAAAAGGATTAATGATGTCTGTTAAAATCTATTTTCAGCAGACACTGAAATGATAAAACATAATTGATAATCGATCATAATTTATTCATCCCCTTTTTGTATTATTCTAACCTGAAATGATTAGATTAATTCATGGATTTTTACCACAGTGATTACTTCTGCTGTCTTTTTAGGATGTCTTCAGATATTATTGAAATTGATATTATTCAGAACTCAAGTTATGTGAGCGTCATGCATTTAGGGCATAGTTTCCTTGTGTGATGTAAAAATCATGTGAGGAACCGTCCGATGCCAGTCTGTCATGCTGAAATTTATGTTTTGGGCTGCAAATATATTTATGAAGCGCCGTATAGGGCTTAAGTCAAATTTCACCCATGCACACACACATGAAACACTTGCATACACATGTATGAAACAGTCACACATACATATATATTACTAAGTGCTCAAACAGCTAAACTATATACTATATATATTTGAATAAATTTTGACTTGAAAAATGAACAAGTCCTGGTTTACGAATACCGAGTATCATGTATCACACATGCACTTCTTGTTTTGACGCCGAGCGTCACGTGATCACGGTTTTTCTCTCACACGTGCTATGGAATTGTGGGTAATCTCCCCTGCTTGGTCTTAGTGCGCGTTTTCACTGATATAAACAACATCCGTGCACGCGTGTACTGTTAACTATAACATTGTAACCATGTGTGTGCATGTAAAACATCTTTTATTTTGTGTTTGTATGTGTGCGTGTGAAAGTTTGTTTTATTTTTACTTCATATTTTGTATTAATTATTTATATATATATTTTTTTTTTGGGCTGTGGAATTAATAATTTGAGTCCAAGATTCCACTGTATCGCACCTAAGAGATGCGAGCACATACACACACAAACTCTCCACGCACAAACACCCATGAGATGCGCGCACAAACACACTTAGTACATGATACATGATTTTCAGTGTAAAAGGAAGTAATTTCAGCATAGACGGACTTGTTGTTTCATTGTCTCTGATTGGTAGTAGTGCTTTTTAAACAGCCTACTGTTGGACAGTTTAGAAGACGGCATACGACAGTATAATTATCATCACTATTTAATTACAAGGTGTTGTGAAGTATTCAGAACTGTTCAAATTATGTCCACTGACACCCTACAACGTCACTTCCTTCATGCGTTACCATGGTTAACATAAGCACCTCGGATACCTGTTGCTGCTGCTGCGGAAATTTTATTCTATGGACATTAAATATAAAATATGTATAAAAAAAACTGATACCATTATAAAAAATATATAACATATTGAAACATTTATAACTCATGAATAAATGATTCAATTAATTTACAAGATGCACGGAGGTGTTATTTTTTTCCAGATTACTAGCCTATATAAGGATTTTACTAAGGATTTTACTAAGGATTTCTTGATTAAATTAAAATTTTAATTATTGTGCCCTATTTATATGATGTCATCCTTGATAATAATTATAATAAATATATAAACCCTTTGCAAACAAAGTTTTTTTCACGGTCCAGCGGTACGCAATGACTGAATCCGCTGAAGTGAAGCAGAAAAAGTGTAACTTAAGGGAGGGCGAGAATTGTTCACTTGTTCCCTACACCGTTACAGTTTCCTTTGAACTGAACATTTTCACTACCTGTGGTTTGGAATCACACTTAACATGGTTGAACACCCTGCGAAGTATACTTCGCAGGGTACTTTAGGTCGATCGGAACGCACCCTGAGTATCATGTACTGTTTGTGCGCATAGGTGTGTGCGCACAGAGAGATTGTGGACGTCTCATAGGTGTGTTTGTGCACGTCTCATGTGTGAGTGCGTGTGTGCACATCTCATAGGTGTGTGTCCACGAAGAGTTTATGTGTATATGTGTGTTTCTCATAGGTCTGTGTGCGCATTTCATATAAGGTTGTTTGAGCACTTAGTATACAGTACAGACCAAAAGTTTGGACACACCTTCTCATTCAAAGAGGTTGAATTTGTATTATGGCAAGAAAAAAGCAGCTAAGTGCAGAAAAAAACGAGTGGCCATCATTACTTTAAGAAATGAAGGTCAGTCAGTCTGAAAAATTGGGAAAACTTTGAAAGTGTCCCCAAGTGCAGTCACAAAAACCATCAAGTTTTGAAAGGTTACCGTGGTCTAATATAAAACATACACTGAAAAAAACTTCTGGAATCTGACCGAAAATGCCCTGCCAGGTGCATCATGAGCTCATTAATAAAAAATATTTAATTTTAAATGTTGACGCTAAACTCTCTTAATCATTCATTCACTAATCTCTTATTCATTGATTCATTCATTCATTCCAAGCTCCATGATCATCCTGAGGGGAGGCCTATCGATGTCAATTTTCAAAATTTAAGGAGTTGATAAAGGGAAAGAACAGCATTTTTTTTCAGGAGGAGTAGCATTTACACCCGCAGGTCATGTTCAAGACTTCTCCACAGGTGTAATGCCGTTCTTCTTCTCGTCATCTTTAGCGCTGACTGGAGAGTATGACATCTCTCTCTTTGTGGGGCTCTGCAGGAAAAAGAGCAAAGCAGAAGATTTACATTTAGTTCAATGTATTTACACTGTCATATCATATCTCACTAACTATTTGAAAACTATTACTATTTTTATAGATAAATGACAGTACTATTAATTAGTATCAGGGGCGGATGCAGGGAACAAAAAAAACAATAACAGACACTGGTTTCCTTAAAGCAGTTTTAGTTGGGGCTGACAGGTTAAGCAAACAGAGGCTGGAGGAGAGGTGCAGAGAAGCAGCGTGTGAGAGACAGCGTGCAGCTGTCTGTGTGTGCTTGTGTGTGTGTGTGTGTGTGTGTGTGTGTGTGTATGTGTGTGTGTGTGTGTGTGTGTGTGTGTGTGTGTGTGTGTGTGTGTGTGTGTGTGTGTGTGTGTGAGACAGAGAGAGCCGGCGCACAGCAGCGGAGAAAGGGACAGGCAAGCAGCAACGGGGATGCGCAGGGGAATACGCTGTGATGTAAGGAGGGGTGGAGAGAAGGCGCAGGGGAGTTCCTAGTACAGACAGGGCCATACACAAAGATCAGTCTGAGAACAGGCAAGATAACCAGGAGGGGAAAGACAAAAGGGGAATTTGAAGGGCAAGCAAGGTCGGTAATGGGTCAGAATCCAAAGAACAATACAGTATCAAAAGGGAAGAAGCAAGGCACACGAGCGAGACACTGTGGCACTGACTGGGCATGGTATATGCAGACTGCTAAAGCATTCGGGAATGAAACTCGCAATCTCTGGATGTACTTTACTAGAAGCACCTTGGGAACCTCATTATAAGTCTAATTTTTAGAATATTTCAATGAGAATTCTGTTACATAAAATAGCAAAAGCAGTAAGCCTCGTTTTGACATCAGGATTTCCCTGCTATCCGTAAAAATAACTTGATCAGCAGTATGGTTTTATAGTAGAAAGTAGTTTTTCCTTCACAAAATAAATGACCAGCTTGGATAGCATCCATTAAAGTGTTATAAACAATGCTTAGGTTTGTTGGATTACAAATTTATCAAATGTTAAATCTAGGTTCCAACGTAATAATATCTAAACTGAAAATGTTATGTGCATTGGGTTTTACATTTTATAAGATTTTTAAAGATGATGACATTCTAAGAAAATCAAGTCTGGCAGCCCAGGTGTCTGAGACATTAACCCTTTGTCTTTATGTATTTCCTGACCATTGGGTAGGGTCCCAAGGTAAATGTGAATGCTCATCTCAAGGCCAGGCTGTGCCTTTGTCTCTATAAAAATGTGAAGGTCTGGGCGATACTGTCAGACTGATTAGATTGCACTAATGCAGGAAGGATCAGGAAGATCAAATATTTATCAACTTATTTTTTGGCAAAATTGAAGATCTGCACACTGTTGCCTAAGATTTCTAACATAAATGTGACTCAATGGATCATATTTATGTTAAAAATCTTATCTGGCATAATGTGACACATATTGTACACAATGATTTCCCCCATAACTTACAAGTTTGCCATAAAATGATTTAAAACAAGTAAAACATTTGACAAGGTCACAGCAAGGTGTGTGTTGTTTTAAGTTAAAATGCACTTATATAAATTTATAATGAATAATGCAGGTCAATAAAAATTAAAAGTCAGCTTCAAATGTTTAGCAAATTTCTAATCAATAGCAAGCATAATAAACATGCATGATTATGAAATAAAATACTTAATATTTTAAAAGAGAACAAGAGGAGATCATGATAAGTTTAAATATTAGCTTGATCACTTTAAACATAATAAAAACAACAACAAGATAAAAAAAAAACTTTCTACTTTGAAATGTAGAAATATGGAAATGTTGGGAATTTGAAATGCATACACATGTAGAATATACAAGGTCAGGTAGCTTGCCTGTAGTAGGAAGCTGTAGGGAACTGACTTGTGGTTTACCCTGACTTGTGGTTTAGGATTGTATAACACGTGATTAGTGCCAGCAACTCCTTTACTATCATGGTTGTTGTACAATAACATTTTGGGAACAAATCAGTAAAAAATACCCCCACTTTCTTCCTTTTCTTTTTAAAAATGGATTAATTCACACAGCCAGTTCAGCATCATCACTGCACCTGGAGTTGAGGTGTTTACCCTGATGCCCATGTATGGAGGTAGTGACAGTGGTGAGACAAGATTTTCGAGGGAGAACACTTCATCATGGAATGGGGGTCTAACATTTTGAGACATGTGATGTCTTTAACATGTTTTTTGAAGCCAACTCACAGATACACTATATTGCCAAAGGTATTCGCTCAACTGCCTTCACATGCATATGAACTTGAGTAATATCAAATTCTTAATCTTTAGGTTTTAATATTGTGTTGGCCCACCCTTTGCAGCTATAACAGCTTCAGTTCTTCTGGGAAGGCGTTCGACAAGGCTTTCCATTAGGAGTGTGTTTATGGGCATTTTTAACATTCTTCCAGAAGCGCATTTGTGAGGTCAGACACTGATTTTGGATGAAAAGGCCTGGCTCGCAATCTCTGCTCTAATTCATCCCAAAGATGGATTTTTTTGGGGGGGATGGATTAAGAATTAGATGTTACTATAATTCATATGCATGTGAAGGCAGGCGGGCGAGTACTTTTGGCAATATAGTATATCTTGTATAGAGAAGATCAGACGTATGTACCGTACTTAATTATTGCTAAACCTGTAGTGCAGCAATAGCAATGAGCTGACAGATCAACTGAGATTGAGACTGCTCAGCTGTGTCTGTCCGTTTATTTTTTATTTAAAAAATGATCTTTAAGTGTTTCAAAAAAACTAGTGTCACCCTGACTGATGTGACTGCGGATCTGTTGTCCTTCCATCCCGAAAGAGCACAGCCACTCTGCTCTGTAGACTCCTGTCTATGGTTGGCTGTAGCATCACAAGGAAATCAAACACACGTTCGTGCGGGGAAGATTCTTGACAAGTTGATAAATCGTCACATGGGAGTGAAGGAAAGAAACAACACTAAAACACATCCTGTTCACACTGATATTCAGCACAAAAGTCTGATAGGCCAATTAAATGAGGCTTGAAGTCTTTTCGCTTTTTTTTTTTTCTTTTTTTCCCCGATTTTCTCCCTAATTTAGTCGTGTCCAATTCCTCCCCGTCACAAGGGGGCTCCCACATTAAGGCTACTACTACCACTCAGCCGGGAGGGCCGAAGACTATCACGTGTTTCCTCCGAACCACGTGACGCCGGCCGACCGCATCTTTTCGAACTGCTCGCTCGCGCACCGTTGGGGGCGGCGTAACACACTCGCTATCCGCTCCCTCCGTTGCGCGAGCTCACAGACGCCCCTGACTGGCTGTAGAGCCGTGATTAATGTGGGAGCACTAAGTACCTCTCATCCCTCCCCTCTGAGAGAGCTCGGCCAATCAGCTCTCTCTAGACCTCCGGCTGCGAGAGGTTACAGCACCACCGGGGATTCGAACTAGCGATCTCCGGATGATAGGGCGAGTGCTATTACCACTGCGCCACTCGGAGGCCTTTTCGCTTTTAATCTTGTGTGATTTCAGTGCTAACATTCTGCTTTAATGTTGTTGCTTTAATGTGGCTGTGATTATCCGATATTAAAATCTCACATTCTTCTGTGGGTTATGAGAAAGCTGAGTGTGTAAGAAGAATGAAAATTAGGTAGTAAGAGTAACCAAGAACTTTCTGAGAAACCTTGACACACACACACATATACTCTCTCTTTCTCTCTCTCTCTCTCTCAAACACAAACTCATTACCTTGTTCTCAAAACTTGACACAGCAGGATGAAAGGGAAGACTTGTAAGATTAAAAAGCTGCTTTTGCAGCCTCAGGGCTGAGATGTCATCAATCACAACGGACTACAACACACACACACACACACACACACACACACACACACACACACACACACACACACACACACACACACACTACAACACAAACTAGCTAGTAGATGATCATGACTAACACCAATAGGAATCATATACAACAATTAATATAATACAATCTATTATCATTATTTATACCACATGAATTCTTAATAACAATTTCTCACAAAGTTTTGATTACTTTTCTGTAACAGCTGCTATTGCAGCAGTGGCATTTACAAAGTGTATAGTTGCATGCTAAGTGAGATGGTTTCTATATCATAAAACAAATTATACAGGGACTTGAATGGCGGATGCTACACCTAAACTATTGGAAACTAATGGAAACTCCTTGTTTTTTGCATTTATGAAAAGAATCTCCAGTGTCAGCACTTTCATAATTTCATGAGAGCTACATATTCCAAAAAAGTTGGGACAGGTAACAATAAGAGGCCGAAAAAGATAAATGTACATATAAGAATCAGCTGGAGGACCAATTTGCAACTTATTTGGTCAATTGGCACCATGTTTGGGTATAAAAAGATCCTCTCAGAGTGGCAGTGTCTCTCAGAAGTCAAGATGGGCAAAGGATCACCAATTCCCCCAATGCTGTCGCCAAAAATATTGGCGCAATATCAATCTACAGTGCATAATGTCATCCAAAGATTCAGAGAATCTGGAACAATTTCTGTGCGTAAAGGTCAAGGCTGGAAGACCATACTGGATGCCCGTGATCTTCGGGCCCTTAGATGGCACTGCATCACATACAGGAATGCTACTGTAATGGAAATCACAACATGGGCTCAGAAATACTTCCAGAAAACATTGTCGTTGAGCACAATCCACCATGCCATTCGCCGCTGCCGGCTAAAACTCCATAGGTCTAAAAAGAAGCCATATCTAAACATGATCCAGAAGCGCATGCATTTTCTCTGGGCCAAGGCTCACTTAAAATGGACTGTGGCAAAGTGGAAAACTGTTCTGTGGTCAGACGAATTAAAATTTAAAGTTCTTTTTGGGAAACTGGGACGCCATGTCATCCGGACTAAAGAGGACAAGGACAACCCAAGTTGTTATCAGCACTCAGTTCAGAAGCCTGCATCTCTGATTGTATGGGGTTGCATGAGTGCCTGTGGGATGGGCAGCTTACACATCTGGAAAGGCACCAACAATGCTGAAAGGTATATCCAAGTTCTAGAACAACATATGCTCCCATCCAGATGTCGTCTCTTTCAGGGAAGACCTTGCATTTTCCAACATGACAATGCCAGACCACATAATGCATCAATTACAACATCACGGTTGTGTAGGAGAAGGAGCCGGGTACTGAAATGGCCAGCCTGCAGTCCAGAACTTTCACCCATAGAAAACATTCGCCGCATCATAAAGAGGAAGATGCGACAAAGAAGACTTAAGACAGTTGAACAACTACAAGCCTGCATTAGACAAGAATGGGACAACATTCCTATTCCTAAACTTGAGCAACTTGTCTCCTCAGTTCCCAGACGTTTGCAGACTGTTATAAAAAGAAGAGGGGATTCCACACAGTGGTAAACATGGCCTTGTCTCAACTTTTTTGAGATGTGTTGATGCCATGAAATTTAAAATCAACTTATTCTTCCCTTAAAATTATACATTTTCTCAGTTTAAACATTTGATATGTCATCTATGTTGTATTCTTAATAAAAATAATTGGAAATTTGAAACTCCCACATCATTGCATTCTGTTTTTATTCATAAGTTGTACAGTGTCCCAACTTTTTTGGAATCGGGTTTGTACACACATGTACTCCATCTCTCCTACTGATCTTCATGCCTGCTCCCTACTCTGGCTGCTGATCTCAATGTCATGCGCATCAACTACATTATTCTCATAGTTCCAGGGCAAAAAAAAAGTTGCCTTGATTGATCAACAACAATTGTTTTTTTTCTCCCCTTAAATTTCTTACCTCATTAAAGAACATGACAGGGAAAATGCTGCCGTTCAGATTTCTGGTTATTCTGTAGAACATACATAAAAACACACTTTGTTTTACACTGATCTAACTATTACAACAGCTAACTAATTATTCAAATTATATTCCTACTCTACAATTAACCCTAACCTTAACAGCAGCAACCAAAAGGAAATGTTTTGGAAAAATATGGCAGATTTTTACATAAATGTACAGTACTGTGCAAAATTCTTGAGCCACTTCTTATTCCATATTAAATTAAATGATGTAGAGTAAATTAAAGAAATCTGATCAAAGGTTTTATTGCTGAAAAGTGCCTAGAGGTACAATTTTAAAATAGTGTGGTTTATGTAACAACCTCATTAGCAACCTCATTTCCTCTCTCATTGGTTCCACCCACTCAGCATTCAGCATCACCAGTATACTAATCACCTGCCTGAACATCTGTCATCATCTGCACCTGTTTCTGACTGGTTCATGCATTAAGTTAGATGTTTTTTTAATGCTTGAAAGATTCATAGGTCACTAGGTGGCTTAACAAACAAAAATTTCCTTCTGAAATTGGTCAGGTACAAGGATTGGAATAAAAATGAGAGTACAAGAAAAGTCCTTGAAACCTTGAGAACTATTCCTCAAGACTACAAAGAAGACTAGCTCTTTGGAAGCAAAGAAATAAAAAGAAAAATGGAGAAATAAGAAATGAAAAATGAAGAAATATTTATGCAGAATAGATACAACATAATTGGACTAAAGAAAGATAAATGTATAAAAATTCAGACATATGAAAAAGTGTACTTACTGAAATCCGGATATTCTATCAAGTTTAATGTTTATCTGGACTCTTTTGGCAGCACGAACTAGCACACCTGTCATCTACACACGCACACGCACACACACACACACACACACACACACACACACACACACACACACAAATGTTATTATAATGTATGTATAGTACTAAGGTTACTTTTACATTACAACAGGGAAAAATATATTTAAAACTGGTACACCTTCATATGTATAGTTAAACTTTCAGTTTATAAATTGGATACCAATAGATACTTTTCAATTTATTGAATGAACTACACGGTGCTGTAGTGGGTTTCCTCCAGGTACTCCGGTTTCCTCCCATAGTCCAAAAATATGTGGTTTGGTTAATTGGCATTCCCAAATTGGCTGGAGTGTGCGAATGAGTGTGTGTACGTGTGTGTGCCCTGTGATGGATTGGCACCCTGTCCAGGATGTACCCTGCCTTGTCTCCTGGGATAGGCTCCAGGCCCCCTGTGACTGTGAATACAGGATTAAGCGGTATAGGTGATGAGTGAGTGAGTGAATGAAAAATAAAACATTCTACAAGTGTCAACTCGCAAAAAAAGATGCAAGTTTTTACAGAATCTTCCAACAAAAATCTTCACTTGTTTGGGTTTCTCGACATCTTGTTTGTTTTGAAACCTTCATGTGACCGTTGCATTTGCATACTCATTTATATTTATTATCTGCAAAAGATAGGCATGGGCACAAGATCAGCCTTGTCTGTATACAATTATTTCAATGTTTATACAACACATTGTATTTGTTATAGTAACCTTGTTTATTTTTTTTCTTTTCATTTTAACATACATTCTTACACATTTTGTAGATATCAATTATGAGAACAATGTATAGTCTGTGTCAATCTTTAAAAGTTCAGGAAATGCATATATGCATGCCCAGCACAGTAGCTTAGTGCTTAGCATTGTTGCCCTGCACCTCCAGGTCCTGGGGTCCTGGAGTTTGCATGTTCTCCCCCTGCTTGGTAGGTTTCCTCCCACAATCCAAAGACATTAAGCATTAGGCTAATTGGCATTTCCAAGTTGCCTGCAGTCCGTGTGAATGTTGACAGGAGGTTGTACGAATGGGAATAAATACAATGGTCAACATTGGCCTCCGCAGTCTCTAATTGGACTAGACGTTCCTGGATGAATGAATAGATGGATATACGCATGTGCACTGAATACTTTTCAATGGCCATTTTCACACTTATGGTTGTTTCATTTAAAATGAGTGTTTTGTAGTATTCTAACAAATTACTCATCAAACATGCACTAATGCACACTTTTTTAAGTCCTCACTGACTGAAGGAAGTAGCCACAATAACAAACACATCAAGAACTAACTGAGTCATCATCAAATGTAAAATACATGAAGTGTAGCAACTCAGATAGATTTTCTAAGTATTAGTTAATAGGATTTACGCAACAATTTTTTTTTTAGGAAGTTTCATTGATCCAAAAAAGGAATTTGCTCACAGGGTTTACATCGAGGAAAGTCTGATGATGTTCGTGCACTGGTGATATTCCCTCTATGGCATCAAGGTATTTCTGATCAGCCAAGTAGAAATGAGGGAAAGAGATGATGACAGGAGCACCTGGAGAAGGAAGATAGGTAAATAAGATGAGAACACGGACAGGTGAGGTAAACATGAAAAAAAGAGAGAAGAAGAAGCGGTAAAGAAAATATTACATAACAAGCATACTTTTTTTAGAAGAAAGCTGCATTTAAAGATCATCTCAGGTATTTTCCTGTGAAGTTTGTATTAATCACATGGCATGTAGCAATCCAACACACTGATCAAAACATTGATTATACAGGTTGATTCACTCAAAAGAGTCCCCAAATATTATGCAATACTGTAACTCTCGCTAGCACTTTAAACAAAACAATGTACAATGTGATTCTCAGTATATGTACCTTTGAACATGCTAAGATGCGCATGAGTGGAAGATTTGAATGAAAACATCACATGTGAAATTCCAGCTATTCCCCCGTATATCCTTGCCGATTGTCATGGAGCGGAGCAGAACGAGGTGGATCCAAATGCAGGAAAATGACAGCAGGTTTAAATTGGGGCATTGTCAGGAGGCCGAAGCGAGGGTCAGAAAACAGAGAATCAATCGGCGATGCGTCAGAGCCAAATTGTAAAGCGGGAGCCATAGTCAAGAGAGAGTAAATGGGCATGAGGAGAGAAGGCGTAACTGGGACACGTGAAACATAGGATTGTTCTGCCGCTTAGTAGAGGGGAGCAAGAGTTTGACAGCATGTGTTGACAATCTTGGTAATGTCAGGGTAATCAGAACGGACACAGGTGCAGGTCAATTCCAAAGATTTATTGACAGTCTTCTAAAGGAGTCTTACTCCACAGAACCTCCAAGGCGAAATATAAACACAACAAAACAATATCCCTTGTAGCAGGAAAACAACACAGGAGCGCCTTAGTCCCAAGAAATAAAACTAAAAACAAAAACTACTCCGTAGAGGGAAAAAATGGCTTTGACTTCCGAAGTGCAGCTGTATTTCCTTCCACGGCCCCCAGAGGGTGATAGGGGCGCGATGCGCTGCACTGCTCGGCTGCGAGTAAGAGCGCGAGCCGGCCGGCCACGGGGCGGGACGCCGCTGGATCATGCGGACTAAAACAAAAGCCGGGCTGGCCTGGAAGAAAATTAGATTAAAACAATGAGAGAAAAGGGAAAAAATGAGGGAGAAAAAATAAACGGAAACATTAACCAGGAGCCAAAACCAGGATTGGGCTAGGACTGGGCTAGACGGACAGGAAGCAAGCAAACGGCTGCCGACATGGAAACAACGAACCGACAAGAGGGAATAAATAAAGCAAACAATTACGACGGAAACGAGTGAAACAGGTGAGTGAAATCATCTTACTAGACTAGGGAGGAAGTGGGAGGGTTTATCGTGACATAAACGCGGACAGCTGGTGAGCGAACAAAAACAAACACCATGTGCTCAAACAGACATGTAAAGAAGAAGAGATCGGGCCAGAGATCTGACAGGTAATGGTAAAGGACCCAATGTATAGGGGAGAGAGTTTACAGGAAACGGTTTTCAGGAGAATCTCTCGGGTGGAGAGCATGACTTTGTGTCCCACCCTGTATCTTGACTTGTCCCTTTGAACTTTTTGCCGACACGGAATAGCTTTCCCTTTCAAAAGCTACACTTGATGCTGCGTGAAAACATCTCTTTGTTCTCCGGTTGTGAAGCCTGTGTGTATCAAACACGCCAAATATTTTTGGCTTATAAACTCGGTCAGGTGACGTCATCTGATAAGGCGCACCTGCAGGTGCAGAAACATCCTCAGGTTTTTTTGTCTTCAGGACCGCTTTGTGTTTGCGTGTGTGTGTGTGCAGCAAAATTACGAAAGGAAAAGGAAAAGAAAAGTGTTAACAAACTCTGCATTATCTGTGAGTTAAGAGATGCGTGCCTCCGTGTGATAGATCTCTTTTGAAGGGCGATCTCCACGAATTTAGTTTTGAGTGTTTTGGGGGAAGAACATGCTCTCCTTGGGCTTCAGGGAAGTTGTGAGTATTGTGATCTCCTCCCTATCAATGTGCTTTGCGCACGGCTCGCTTTCTTTAAAGAGAAACCACGAGCCGCGGCGTATTCCTGGGGTTTGCGTGCCAATCTGGCAGACGCGCTCTCCCCGGATCAGGTAGGTTTAGCATCCACTTCTCAAGCGCGCTCCGGCGCCTCTTGTGAATGAGTTTAAGAGACTTCCTCTCTTGCTACAGGAGCAAAAAGGTAAGTAAGTAAATAAATAAAAAAATAAAAAATCCCCCAAGCAGGGTTCTGTCGGGTGGCCGGGGACGGGGCCTCAATGATGGTCCCTCACCTTCTTTGGCGACATCCATGACGAGTTAACTCTTTCATGGAATAAGCCCTATTCATCCCCTGTTTTTGCTATTAACATTGATTCATTCGAATGTCGTTGATGCGAAAGCGCAGGGTTATATGATGATGCCCCAGATTGAAGAGACGGTTGTGGGCTATCTCTCTCCTGGGAGCTCATCTTCCCTGAAAAAGCCCACATTCCCCACCAAGCCGTGTAGACTAACATCTTCGTTGGTGGGGAAAGCTTTTCAGGAAGCGGGTCAGGCTGGTGTGCCCTGCACACCATGGCGGTTTTGCAGGCATATCAGCTGACCTGCTGAGAGATCTGAGCACTGGCGGGTCTATCGATGACGTAGCGTTTCCGGAGCTACGCCGAGCCACAGATTTATTTCTCCGTGCCACCAATCAGATGGCCCGTGGTATCGGCCATTCTTTGGAGAATTCTTTGGCCATTCTCATGGAGAGACAGCTATGGCTTAACCTCATGGGCATCAAGGGCAGGGATCGCTTTTTCCTCCTTGATGCCCCCATCTCACCTTCCGGCCTTTTTGGCGACGCCGTAAACACCGCCGCCACTACGTTTCGGGAGGCGAAGCTCTATGAGCAGGCCTTGTGAGGTTTCTCGCCTGCCGTGCTCAGGAGTCGAGACTGTCGGCCACCCAGTCCCGACCAGGTCTGGTCCCCACAAGGCCTGAGGCACAGAAGGAGAGTGTGGCGAGCCGGGTCCCCCCTCGTAGAGACTGGGGAGGGACTCGCCGCATTTTGCAATCCGCCTCAAAAAAGACCGGACCTGAGGAGCATCATATCCGTCAAAAAAAGCTGATGTGCCCAGGACCATGGGATGTCTCCCCCCGGGGAGGGGCATGTAAAAATTCCAATAAGTGATAAAGACTCCTCCCTGGCATCCTCTGGAGGCCGTTGTCCAATCTCCACCACCACTGGTGTTTCGGGGAGCACCGGTCTCCAGCAAAATGTTAGGTGCTCGGTTCTTTCCTGCCATGTTTCAGGAGGCCAAACACCCAACACCCTCCCCCATCTAGCCTCAGTGTCAAAACTTGTGCCCCTTTCAGAGAGACTGGCAGCGGGAAACCTACTGCCAGGTATGTTTCCGTAGGTACAAAGCACCGTACAGAGAGGCTACAGGATTCATTTCGCACATCGTCCTCCGCGTTTCAATGGCGTGGTCTCCACTTCCATGAAACCGGAATGAGCGCATCTGCTGACTCGGCAATTACAGACTTTGCTGGAAAATGGGGCCAGTAAAATCAGGCTAGGCCAGAAGGTGATTGTTCAATACTTTTGAGTGTTTTTAGCTCTCATGGCAGCTGCGTGCACAGTGATACCTTTTGGCCTTCTGCATATGACAGCGTTTCAGTTCTGGCTAAGAGCCAGGGGATTTCACTTGAGGGCCATTCCCCGGAGACAAGTAAGGGTTACGCGCCAGGGGCTTTGCACCCTTTCCATGTGGTTCAGACCCTGGTTTTTGACAATGGGTCCCACTCTATGTTCGTCTTGTCATCGCAGGATGCTAACGACAGATGCTTCTCTCACGGGCTGGGGTGCGGCCTTGGATGGCCGTCCAGCACAAGGGATCTGAAGAGGTCATCTTCTCGCATGGCACATCAATTGCCTCGAAATGATGACTTTATTTCTGGCCTTGAAATACTCACTCCAGCAGTTGAGAGGCTACCATGTCCTAGTGCGGGTGGACAATACTACGGTAGTCTCGTACAAATATCGCCAGGGTGGACTGTGCTCACGCCGCTTGAACAAGCTAGCGCACCAGGTTCTGCTTTGGGCACAGGACAAGTTCCTGTCCCTCAGGGTGATTTACATTCCGGGGGATATGAATGTTGGAGCAGACCTACTATTTACTATATAGGAATTACATTCGTGATTCCATTGAGGAGGGATCTTCTGTCTCACGCACAGGGGACAATATTTCATCCAAGCTCTGGAACCTTCACATCTTAATTTATCTTAATGGGGACCAATTAAGAGATGCTGGTCTTCCAGCCAGTGTAATTGAAACTATTCTAAGTGCTAGGGCTCCCTCCACTAGAAGAACCTATGCCCTCAAATGAAGTGTATTTGAAAGTTGATGCTTGGCAAAACATGTAGACTCAGTCCACTGCCGAATTGTTTCAGTGCTGGAGTTTCTGCAAGAAAAGTTGTCCTCGGGCATATGCCCTAGTACTCTCAGAAGGTATGTAGCTGGTATGTAGTTGGTTCTGACCGATGGGATTTCTGTGGGAAAACACCCTTTTAGTTTATTCATGCAGCTAAACGGTTGAGGCCGCCCACTAGAGCGACAGTCCCTTCGTGGGACTTAACTATTTTGCTCGAACGTCTGATTGACACCCCTTTCGAACCATTAGAGTCAGCACCTGTCAGGCTTCTGACACCTAAGAGTTTCTTTCTTATGGCCAATACTTCTTTTAAGAGAATTGGAGATCTGCAGGCTTTGTCAGTCTCCCCATCCTGCCTAGACTTTGCCCCTGGGCTAGTCAAAGCTATTCTGCATCCTCACCCGAACTATTTTCCGAAAGTTCCATTCTCGACCATGCACCCAGATGTTCTCGAAGCCTTCTGTCCTACGCCTTTTACAACTCCGGAGCAGGAAAGACTCCAAGGATGTGTCCAGCACGTGCTCTTCAGGTTTACATCCACCGCACTAGCCAGTGGCGTAAGTCAGAGAAGCTTTTCATTTGTTATGGGGGCCGCAACTGGGGGGGTGGCCGCCACTAGACAGATGCTGTCACATCGGGTGAGAGATGCTATTGCCCTAGCCTACGAGGCGCGTGGTCACACTTCGCGTCTGGGAATCAGGGCACATTCGATCAGGGGGATTGCCTCATCAATTGCTCTGGCAAGAGGTGTCCTCTGGCAGGCTGGTCCTCTCTGCACACGTTTGTTAGATTTTATAGTCTGGATGTCAATGCTACTCCGGGCTCACTCGAGTCAGCATCCCAAAGTTAGGTCTGAGACCTCTTTGGCTATTATGCGCACACGCTACACAACCTGGGGGTCCAGACACTTGCTGTGCGGCGGTGTTGGTATTCTCGTTCCCATAGCATTTTCATGCAGCATCGAGTGTAGCTTTTGAAAGGGAATATCTCAGGTTACTTTGCTGTAAACCTGTTCCCTGAAAAAGCTTGAACGAGATGCTGCGCTTCAATGCCGCACTGCTGGCATGCCTGGACGTCCTTTCAGACAAAATTGACCTGAGGATGTTTCCGGTTCACTCCTATTTATAACCTGCAGGTACACCTTATATGGTGACGTCACCTGACTGAGGTTATAAGCCGAAGAATTCGGCGTATTTTATACACACAGGCTTCACAACCGGAGAATAAAGAGATGTTCCCATAGCGTTTTCACGCAGCATCGAGTGTAGCTTTTGAAAGGGAACTTATATACTATGGGGACAACTACTAGATCTGAATCTCACTGAAAATCTGTAGCACTGGAGGCAAAAGGTCAAATCATTACCCAGGGGTGCCCAAAACCTTTACTGCAGCAAAAGATAGTTCTACCAAGTGTGAAGAAAGCAGGAACTACAGTATGTTATTAGGCAAGGGAAACAAAGACAATGAGCAATATCAAGGAATATGAAAGAACATATGTAATTAAATAAATAGGAAATAACAAGACAAGATGTGATTGTGTTGCGAGATACGTGATTACTGCTGGTCGATGGGAGATATAGTACAGTATCTCTATGATCACTACCATGACAACTACTGTACCACGAGAAATAACTTAATTTGTGGCATTAATGTTAAATCCATTTAACATCTAATTTTTGAAACCCCCTTTTACTTCAGTCACTCATTACAGGTTATGACAAATGTATATTAACTCAACACTGTTGAATTTCTTGATTATGGAGGATGGGAAAAGTTCTCTCATTCATGATTTTAACTGATATTTCAATAATGACTGACAAGGTTATAGTGATCATTTTGCATAGAAAAAAAGTGCAAATTGGGGGCATTGTAAGATAAATTAACCATGCCAAAATGCACATTTTCTCACATAAAATATTGGAAGTATTTACAAAAATAAAAATTTAATTTCATTAAACTGAACAACTTTCGCATTGCATATCATGGGTTCTACTCAACTGGAAATGAACATGATTGTCACCAAACCAGGCCCATATGATCTCAAGGATGCAAATTTGCAAAATGATTTTTGACATCTCAGATAGGTCAGCTGTGACATTGTCTTAAACTTGTGCCAGTTAATAACTTCCTGTGTGACATCATATTGAGTGACATCACACTATGATGTCACTCAATGTGACATGTTATTATGTGACATCACATTGAGTGCCATCATAGTGTGATGCTTTTTTCCAGCATCTGGGGCTTTTTGAAATGCGATGGTGAAAAAACAAATACTGATGTAATTGTCATGTATCCATGCTTTTTTTCTGTATAGTAGACACAACATTACCTTTGCGACACACTGAAACAGTCCGATTATGGCTCTAGTGTACTGAGAAAACTTTCTACATTGATGGTATCTAAACACTAGCACTAGTGAAACGTATGCACTAGTGAAACACTCGCGTAAGTGCATCAATAAGGGACAAGTGCAAGTGTAGGGGGGCATTACAGTATATAGGTTAATAAGTTAAGTTTGAGTTTAGTCAAGTTTGGTATGTGCAATTGTTAGATCTTATCTAAGCTGTCTAACCTTTAGACATGTGTTCATGTGTTGCACTGGGAATTAAAAAACCTCTTGCCGAATTTCATATTTATTTTAAAAAATAAGTAGAAAGGATGAAACATAAAAATGTTTCACTGAGTGTTTCACTGCACACAAGCTGACAGAAAAACAATTACAGAAACACACACATACTGTACAGTGTATGTTATGCTGTATGCTTTATATATTATTACAGCCTGCACACTGCACTTAGATCTATTATATACAGTACTAGTTACTAGAGAGCAAAATGAAAAACTTTCCCACCATAAAATCATGTAGCTTTTTTCCACCCATTAAGATAAACTTCACATCAAAAAAAAAAAAAAAAAAACTGTGACTTGAACATTGCTATAGTAATGTATTTGTGCCAGATAGTTTGGTTTATGTATTTTATAAAGGGCTGATCCTCTGGGATTTTGACACCCACAACAGTCTCTGGAGTTTGCACAGAATTGCGTGAAAGACCGAAAAGACACCAGAGGACCAGACTGGTTTGACCTCACAGGAAGTCTATAGTAACTCAAATAAGCGCTCATTACTTTTTACTTCCGAGGGTGCACAACACATCAAACCATGAGGTAGATGGGTTAGAACAGCAGAAGCCTAGATTGGGCTTCACTCTGAGACTCACAGAAGCTGGAAAGTTAAAGAATAGAAAAAGCTCTTTTTTATCTGTCTAGGTGAATTTGTACTTGTGAATGCTTAGATTCCTGCTCTTGGCTGACATGAACCCAATTTAGTTTTCTGCTTTTGTAGCACACCAACGTCAAGGTCTGATGTGTGGCATCCTCACTCACTCACTCATCATCTATACTGCTTTATCCTTTAGCCTGGGGCCTATCCTAGGAGACTTACGGCATGAGGCAGGGTGCCAATCCATACAAAGTTACTTATAAAGTTCATGGTAAAGGTGTATTGCAGTTTTAAATGTACATATTAATAGTTAGTTCTTACTAACTTCATAGCATTCCTTGTATTAAACTTTAATAAAACAAAAGCATTTTATCACCAAAATCAGAGATTTCATATTCATTTAGTGAATATAATTTAATTAATAATAAACTATTTTACCTGCACAGATCTGCAGTGAACACATTCAAACGCTCCTCTTTAGTCAGGAATGGGTGGAAAGCACCACCATCTGTCCCATTAATCATGTTGCTCTGGTTGGTGGCCCAAAATGACAGAAATTAAACAAAACCATAGATAAAATCAATGGAAGCATCAGTAGTACATAACCTTATAATTGATAAGTATATAGATTTCTTCACATTATATCTCTAATGTTTTAAGATATTTACCTTAACTTAAATTTTATTACCAATTCCTTTGAACTGAAAGGATGGGTACAGGACCTTGATGGTTATTACTGTGAACTGTTATGAACTATAAAAATATATTAGACTTTGGGTTCATAAATCTTAAAAAATGTGAAAATCAAGTACAGTTAAGTCCATACATTTTGGAATAAAGAAACGTATACTGAACAAAAATATAAATGCAACACTTTTGTTTTTGCTCCCATTTTTTATGAGATGAACTCAAAGATCTGAAACATTTTCTACATACACAAAATAACCATATCTCTCAAATATTGTTCACAAATCTGTCAAAATCTGTGATAGTGAGCACTTCTCCATTGCCGGGATAATCCATCCCACCTCACAGGTGTGCCATATCAAGATGCTGATTAGACAGCATGATTAGTGCACAGGTGTGTCTTAGACTGGCCACAATAAAAGGCCACTTTGAAATGTTCAGTTGTATCACACAGCACAATGCCACAGATGTCGCAAGTTTTGAGGGAGCGTGCAATTGGCATGCTGATAGCAGGAATGTCCACCAGAGCTGTTGCTCGTGAATTGAATGTTCATTTGTCTACCATAAGTCGTCTCCAAAGGCGTTTCAGAGAATTTTGCAGTACATTCAACCAGCCTCACAACCGCAGACCACGTGTAACCACACTCTATGTGAAGGAAATGTGTTGCACTGCATGAGGCAAATGGTGGTCACAACAGATACTGACTGGTTTTCTGAGTCCCCAGACCCCCCAATAAAACAAAACTGCATGTTTCAGAGTGGCCTTTTATTGTGGCCAGTCTAAGGCACACCTGTGAGGTGGGATGGATTAACTTTGAGTTCATCTCATAGAAAATAGGAGCAAAAACAAAAGTATTGCGTTTATATTTTTGTTCAGTATATTTTGGCATTTGCCCTCTGTAAATAACTGCATTGAATTTTAAATTAAACGCTCAAGATATAAGCAAATTCAAGAGTTTAAGTTGAAAGTCTTCACACACTATTTTGCTGTTTTCTGGTACTGCCTTTGTATAATTTTGCTTCCATTGATATTATAACTCATAAATATCTCACTCACTCAATGTCTATACCACTTTATCCTGTATACAGGGTCGCAGGGGGCCTTGAGCCTATCCCAAAAGACAGGGCACGGGGCACCAAAAATCGCCAAAATTTTCAAATCAATGCGACTTTTCACAGAGAGCTAATGAAGTGAAGATAAGATAGGGGGGGTGTGCTCATACTGTATTTTCTGGTTGTTTAACTAGGTGCATAAACAAGCTTCAGTTTTGAATGCAGCAGCGAGAGACCTCACTAGAACCAGAAGATACCAGCACCTCTATCTTATCTTCACTTCATTGGCTCCCTGTGAAACTTCACATTGATTTTAAAATACTACATTTGACAAATTCAGCATTAAATGGTCTCGCGCAACAGTATCTGAGTGAACTGCTAGTGTCTCACGATCCACCATGCCTACTTCGATCAAAGGAAGCAGGCTGCTTGTCAATACCGCATATTATGAAAACTAAAGCATGGGGCAGAGCTTTTTCTTACAAGTTATGGAATAGCCTTCCAAATAGTGTTCAGGACTTGGACACAGTCTCAGTGATTAGGTCTAGGCTAAAAACCTATTTATTTAGCCAAGCATTTTTGTAAATAGATTTGCCTTAGGTAAAGGAGCAGATCTGGGGGACTCATGGACGTAGAGTATTATGGTGAACTGGTATGTTTAGATGCTGTCTTCCCCACTCTCATTGATCACTCTGGTTTGTTGACAGTGAAGTGATTGGTTGCTTTATATCTCAGTTCCCCCTCATGTCTGTGTTTCCTTCTGGCTCTCCCTTTTAGTTATAATGTCATAGTTAGTCCTGCCAGAGTCCCTGCTTGCAGTCTACACTAAATATACATTCACCTTATACATTATGTGACTGTGACCATACCTAACTGTTATCTCTCCTCTTTTGCTCTCCCCTCTCCTGTTCTCCTTCCCCGCCTCTCTCTTTCTCTCTCTACTGAGCTACACATGTCATTCCTGAGCTGCCAGTGATCCAGACTCCTTCTGCCCTCTGGACCTGTCTGACTCATCCTGGTGCTCCGCTTCTGGTTGGAGATCTCTTTGGGATGCGTCTGGTGTCTGGGGGCAGCTTTCACTCTACCATGAAGACGGTCCTGGCCTCGAGTGATGTTGACAGCTGTTTCTCTGAGGACTTGACTTGGCTGCAGTCACTTGATAGTTCAGGACTGGAAGTTCCTACAATTCTACCTGAGCCTCCAATAACTAACTGGACTCCATATTAACATCAATTAACACCAACTGTAATACTGAACTGCCTGCCACCTAACACACAGTATGAATGCAGATCAATTCCTGCTTTCTGTTTCACCCAAATGAGGATGGGTTCCCTGTTGAGTCTGGTTCCTCTCCAGGTTTCTTTCTATTGCCATCTCAGGGAGTCCTTGCCACTGTTGCCCTCGGCTTGCTCATCATGGACTATCTAAATATTTTGATTCATACATATTCACATTCCAAACAAACTTAAATAATTCTTTTGATTGTGTAAAGCTGCTTTGTGACAATGACAATTGTTAAAAGCGCTATACAAATAAAATGTAATTGAATTGAATATTACTGATAGAAATATATTTTCTATAGTAACAGTTGATATAGAGACTTTGTTGGATGCTCTGAATTCTCCAAGACTAAAAAGAAATTGTTTTAAAAAGATTTTATTAAAAAATTATAAATGTTACTGTAAGAAGATTTCTATAATTAATGAAGCTTCAAGTACCTGCTCCTTGTTATAATAAGCACTGGTTACTTGGTAGCATGACAACATAATGAAAAAAAAAAACAGTTTGAAGAAACAGCAACTAAGATTTGTAGAGATGATGTGACACTCCTTTGCATTAAATTAAGATTGTTAAGCAATTGCTGCAGTATGAGAGGAATAAAACACTTCTGAATTTGCAATTATTGGAACTTCAGTTTTTCTGCCCAATGTCTGGAGCCATAGTTGATCATGGTTGTATAATAGCATGCTATACAGTGTTTAACAAGTTATTTCATGCCTTGTTGTAGGCAATTGTATTTAAATTTTTTTCCGCCCAATCCATTTTTGTATTTGTATTTTTATTTTTTTCACCCAATCCATGCACATAAGACACAATGAAGTCCATAAATGAAACCTTTCCTCTATTGTCCTGGAATATAGTAAAAATGGGTGAAGATAATGAAACATCATTACTTCTCTCCCTTCCAGGTGTCGATGCGACCAAAGTCCAAATAGTTATCTTCTCCGGTGTAGTAAACAAACTCACCGTCATTACTTCCATTTTTCTGTGTGAAAATGACAAAACAATAACACAATTCTGTTATATAAATGAATTAAGTAATGAATAACCAAATGAATAAATGACTGATACAAACATGCTATCTACCATGGTCCTTAATTACTTGGCAAAAATATAAGATAATTAAATTAGTGAGAGAGGGAGTGATACATACATATAGCATGATGCCAAAGTTCTCTTCCAACTCGGGTTTGGAAGCGCGAAAAACGGCTGAGGATTTTGGAAGCGCATACACGGCTGAGGAGTGGATCCTTAAAACCCCACAAGAGCTCATCCACTGAGTGTGTCATAAACATGGTGGTTTTGATTGAAATCATGATGATTGCAACGTGTGATTTGATCCAAAAACTAATATCCTTGAATTTATTCATCACCGCCTGGAAAAAGAGAAACAGACAGTGTAAGGATGAATTTTCTTTTTATACCACAATGTTATTTCATTTGTGAATCTGATTGTTCAAAGGTGTTGATCAATTTTCTATAACAACAGATATAACAGAATATATCTTGTTGAAACTATACTAACAAGCTGCCATATTCCCTATTTAGCTATCATAGCCTGGGCAAAAAAGTCCCCCATTTCAGATGAGCTTGCATCAAACAAAGAAAATCACTAAGACTGGAAATGTGTCATGACTTGTTTAAAATATTATTGAAAACCTTGAAGTATAGTGCTGTATTGTCAACTTTTGTTGAAGCAATGTGGTCAGAAAAAAATCATGAATGATTGTAATCGGAAATTATTTAAAGCTATGTGAATTTCAATGGTAAAAAATAGACAGTAATCACAGACATGTTTAACAATGAAAGTAAGAAGATTTCTACACATACAATGCATTCTCATGTGGTACGATCGGAACAAATGTTTCAGTCAGAATAAGAGGATGTAAACCTTTGGAAATCTAATCATGTTTGGATGTTAATTTTTTTTTTTCTATTTTACTATTGGTAAACCCTGTTAGAGCAATCCCAGATAGCACTACTTTGTTGACCCAACAGTTACAAAATGTTGGTAACCTTGTGTCATTGCTCAGAAGTCGGCCCAACGTTGGGGCAAATAGGCCCATGTTGGCATCTGTGGTTGACCCAACCTCATTTTGTATATATATAACTCAGTGGATGTTTTTTAAATGAGAAATGTTAAATTCATTGTGCTGTCAAACAGGTCACCAGATGATGCTAATTGCTAAGGAGGAACCTAAAACCACACAGGTGCTGAAACCACAAGCTAAACAAGCTAAAGATTTGTTTCTCTTTTCTGTTAACTACAGGTGGGTTAATATTCTTCTAAATTAGGTATAAATATCCTTGATTATGATATACAGTAAGAGTGTTGAGAATCTGTGGTGGTAACATGAAAAGCATGCTGTTAGATGTATTGCTGTAATGGTGGAGGAATATGTTTAGCTATGCACTATAATGCTAGGTTAATCGACCCATTGCCAGTGAATACAGTAGTATACGGAGCCATAGTGAGGTTAGAAACATAGTGATTGTTGCCATAGTAAGTGCCAGAAACATTAAAGGGCAAATATACGGTTCATATTGTTTTGCAAATGGAGAGGAACCTGATATAAAAGACAGTCCGAGTCAATGGGTACTTTGTTCGTATGCATTCATTTTCAACCACATTGTTGAGAGACTGGGTGTTTAGTTTGTAGTTAATGGTTACATATAATTTCTTAGTTTGTAATAATTTTATCACAATTAAAATTAATGAATATATTTCTGAAGATATAAATGTGTTTTCTTTTTATAGGTGATGAAAAGAGTTTAATTTCATTTCCAATTTCCAACTTTGCCTATAACTACTGAACCAATGTTGTGCCAACATTGGGCCAACCTATTTTTTAACCCACCAAAGAGCCAACACTGGGCCAATGGTCAAAATGACAGAGTAGTCAAAAAATTTACTCGAGTAAGAGTAAAAAAGTATTAAGTGAAAAGATTACTGAGTCTATATATTTAGAATTGATAATAAATATATATTAGGGCATATATATAAACTGTCTATACACACACACACACACACACACACACACACACACACACAGTATACAGATATAATATATATATATATATATATATATATATATATATATATATATATATATATATACACTCACCTAAAGGATTATTAGGAACACCTGTTAAATTTCTCATTAATGCAATTATCTAATCAACCAATCACATGGCAGTTGCTTCAATGCATTTAGGGGTGTGGTCCTGGTCAAGACAATCTCCTGAACTCCAAACTAAATGTCAGAATGGGAAAGAAAGGTGATTTAAGCAATTTTGAGCGTGGCATGGTTGTTGGTGCCAGATGGGCCAGTCTGAGTATTTCACAATCTGCTCAGTTACTGGGATTTTCATGCACAACCATGTCTAGGATTTCCAAAGAATGGTGTGAAAAGGGAAAAACATCCTGTATGCGGCAGTCCTGTGGGCGAAATGCCTTGTTGCTGCTAGAGGTCAGAGGAGAATGGGCCGACTGATTCAAGCTGATAGAAGAGCAACTTTGACTGAAATAACCACTCGTTACAACCAAGGTATGCAGCAAAGCATTTGTGAAGCCACAACACACACAACCTTGAGGCGGATGGGCTACAACAGCAGAAGACCTCACTGGGTGCCTACAAATAGGAAAATGAGGCTACAATTTGCACAAGCTCACTAAAATTGGACAGTTGAAGAGAGGAAAAATGTTGCCTGGTCTGCTGAGTCTCGATTTCAGAATGGAGTCAGAATTTGGCATAAACAGAATGAGAACATGGATCCATCATGCCTTGTTACCACTGTGCAGGCTGCTGCTGGTGGTGTAATGGTGTGGGGGATCTTTTCTTGGCACACTTTAGGCCTCTTAGTGCCAGTTGGGCATTGTTTAAATGCCATGGCCTACCTGAGCATTGTTTCTTGAACATGACAATGAGTTCACTGTACTAAAATGGCCCAGTGCTCAGACCGTACGCCGCACACTGCAACAAATTGCTCTGCCTGTTTGTCGTCCTAGAAGGAAGCCTCTTCTAAAGATGATGCACAAGAAAGCTCGCAAACAATTTGCTGCAGACATGCAAACTAAGGACCAGTATTACTGGAACCATGTCCTGTGGACAAGATAAACCTATTTGGTTCATATGGTGTCAAGCGTGTGTGGCGGCAACCAGGTGAGGAGTAGAAAGACAAGTGTGTCTTGCCTACCGTCAAACATGGTGGTGGGAGTGTCATGATCTAGGGCTGCATGAGTGCTGCTGGCATTCGGGAGCTACAGTTCATTGAGGGAAACATGAATTCTAACATGTACTGTGACATACTGAAGCAGAGCATGATCCCCTCCCTCCCGAAACTGGGCCGCAGAGCTGTGTTCCAGCATGATAATGACCCCAAACACACCTCCAAGATGACTACTTGCTTGCTAAAGAGGCTGAGGGTAAAGGTGATGGACTGGCCAAGCATGTCTCCAGATCTAAACCCCATAGAACACCTCTGGAGCATCCTGAAAAGGAAGGTGGAGGAGCACAAGGTGTCAAATGTCCACCACCTGTGTGATTTTGTGATGGAAGTGTGGAAGAGGATTCCAGTGGCAACCTGTAAAGCTCTGGTGAACTCCATGGCCAATAGAATTCAAGCCGTGCTGGAAAATGCCGTGACCACACAAAATACTGACATTTCACAATAGGGGTGTATTCACTTTTGTTGCCAGGGGTTCAGCTATTATTGGCTGTATTTTTAGTTATTTTGAGGGCACAATAATTTTACAATGCTATAAAAACTTTACACTGACTGGTAAAGAGTCATTTATGCAGTGTTGCCCTATGAAAATATATAACTAAATATTTGCAGAGATGTGAGGGGTGTACTCACTTTTGTGACATACTGTATACTGTATATACACAATGGCCAGGTCACTACATGATGCTGGTGGAGGAAAACGTGGCTAAATAATACATGGCTGGGCTGCTATAGCCAAACCTTTGCTCACTCGTACCAATGCCAAACGTCAGTTTCAATGGTCCCAGAAGCGAAAATATTGGCGTGGGGAAGCCTCCCCTGGGAATGACCCTGACTTTTGGCTCTTCACCAGGTGGGTCTGTACTTTGCCAATGACCAGCTCCGCCACGCCTAAAATGAGTATCTAGACAACTGTATGCTGCGTCGGCTACAGCGATGAGATCGGCCCAAGTCCCCTTGGGGTTTGGGTGCCTAGACGGAGGCATGAAATACCGCCTATAAGAAGCCCCGGCCAGGCGCTCAGCACAACACTCACGCATGCGGTTGTCAATCCAAGTTGCCAGCCTGTACAGCTCCTCTAGATTGCTCGGGGGTTCCCAAGTGGGTAACTCGTCCTTGAGCCGATCTGATAGGCCTTGCACATAGGCGGGCATGAGGGCCGAAGCATCCCATGTATCTCTGCAGGCTCTTGGTGAGGTGAGGAAATTCTGTTATGATGTAGAGGGATAGCGCGTGATGCTAGTGCACATGAGTTTTTCTACAGAGCCCTGATGCAGGGCGTCGGAGGGAAGGTTGTGTGTGTGAGCTGTGGGAGTGATTGTGCACACTGATTTTCCCGTTCTGAGATACCGTGGGTTTATTAATTGAACAAAAAAAAAATCGCTAATGAAACAAAGACAGACATATACAACTAAGAAATCTCCTAACAGGAGAGGGTTAATTCTTCAAGACAGGGGTAATCCTTTTCTATATTTAAATAACCTAGGTTCTTTTTAGTTTTCTCTTTTCACGTTTTTCTTTTCTTTTTACTTCTCTTTTCTTTTTACTTTTCTATTTCTTCTCTTTTCTTTTCACCTTTCTCATTCTTTCCCTCTATAGGAGCAGTGCTCCTAAACCTGGTGCTCTCTAAATGTCCACACATCTATTGCTTTGTGTTGAGGGACTATATAGACATGCATCCAGGTGTCATGCATCTCCCTGACTGCCATCATGGTGGCATTTCTTAGCAACTGCACGTGAGTGTGGCCTGCCTGACTGGAAACTCATGGAGCTGTTGTCTGTTGGTTTGCCTGTCGCAATACCATTACACATACATGTAAACCCCCCCACCCTTCTGTCCATATTTCAGTACGGAAAAATGATGATGGGCTGGATGATAGAAGTTCATTAAACGGGCTATCTGTTTGTTCGCAGAAGAATTTCTATAAGCTGGACCTATGAAAACTTACAGTATAGGGTGGTAACACTCTGGATGTTAATTCAAAATTTGCTGTGTAGCTATTTACTTGCAATAGTGAGTATCTTAGATATAGCATTTACTGTGTACTGGCTAATTCCCTGTCTACATTACAGGAATGAATTTGATGTTTGATGATTTGATTTTATATAATTCAGATTTTTTTTAACAGCATTTTTAACTTCAATTAACTTGAACCTAGAAAACCATGCAAAACTTTGTGTTCTGTTAAAAAAGCAGACAAGACCCCTTCACTGCAACGATGCCTAGAGATGCTAAGATTGTGCAACATAATCATTAAGAATAAATTTAAGATTCTAATATTGAATATTATTGTCATGTGCAATTGTCATACTTTTCTTTGATTTTTGTTTTCATTCTTGAATGAAGGAAACAATAAAAGGGAAGAAAACATGCTCAAAATATATTACCGATACTCCCTAAGAAGATGTTAAAAGATGGGGAAAATTATTAAAGCATTAACAGATTAGTTTTCTCCTCTCATGCTTAAAAGGGAACCCTCAATTGAACATTTCCCTGTTGAGAAAATGTTTCCGTCTGTGGACAGAAAGTGAAGAAATAGTAGAGTTGGAGTTGGTAAAAGTTTGCTGCTAATGGCTGGTAGAACATATAAATGATGCATATTGACACTGTTATAAGCACTAAGAAATGAATATTCATAGCAAACAATAAAATCTTTTTATTAAAATGTAAGTTAATCTAAATTAACATTGTATTTAATTTCCTGTAAAAAAACAAACAAACAAAAAAAGAGTGCAAAACATTGCAGCCAAGGATACTGATGTGCAAAGTCTCAAAAACAGGGTCACAAAAAGGATGACAAAGGTGTACGTTCTTAAAATAATGTTTGTATAACTTACCCCTTTGATCTTCTCTTCTATTCGTTTATGTAAATATGTAGCCAAGTTTGCCAATGTCTGCTATTATCATAACTGCACCGATTATTATGGAGGCATAGATTAGACGAATCTTGTACTTCATTGTCCCAAATCAGACACCACAAAAATAATTTTAAGCTGATTAGGTGACACTATTGGTCAAAACTGAGAGCACACTTAACCAGTATGGCTACCACAGCATTTTGCAGTGACATCCCATCTAGTTTGCATTTAGTAGTAGTATTATTTAATTTCTCACAGGACAATGACCCCAACCACACCTTTAGGTTATGTAAGAACTATTTGTCAATGAAGAAGAATGATGAAATGCTGCATCAGGTGACCTGGCCTGCCTCCACAATCGCCTGATCTAAATCCAACTGAGATGGTTTAGGATGAGTTGAATCAAAGAGTGAAGGAAAACCCGCCAACAAGTACTCAACACCTCTGAGAACTCTTTTAAAATTGTTGAAAAATCATTTAAAGTAACTACCTCATGAGGTTGACTGAGAAAATGCCAAGAGTCTGCAAAGCTGTCATCAAAGCACAAGGGGGCAACTTTGATGAATCGAAAATGTAAAACATATTCTGGGTTATTAAATTAAATTTTATTTGTATAGCACTTTTAACAATTGTTATTGTCACAAAGCAGCTTTACACAATCAAAAGAAATTATGGAAGTTTGTATGAAATGTAAATGTGTATGAATCAAATTGATAAGATTGTCCCTGATGAGCAAGCCAAGGGCGACGGTAATGGCGGCAAGGACAAACTCCCTGAGATGGCAATAGGAAGAAACCTCGAGAGGAACCAGACTCAACTGGGAACCCATCCTCATTTGGGTGATAACAGATAGCAGGGTTTGATCTGCAGTCATACTGTGTGTTAGACAGTACAGATCTGGCCATTAAGAATGCATATTTTGAGAAAAGGGATCTGGAAAAGCTGTGAAAATGACTTTCATTGCCTCTAGTGGCAGTCGTATTTCAATCTGCAGTATTGTGTGTCTACTGAAGTCGAAAATTTGTTAATCTCTCTTAGGCGCCCATTGACAGCAAGTGACAAAGCGCATAAATGTGTCAAGCTCAAACTGTAATATGTATTCATGTGATATGTATTCATTCTGACTGTGCTTTCTCAATTATTATTATTAGTAGTAGTAGTAGTGCTGTGAATTTATTATTATTATTGTAACGCACCTGTGCTTGTGTGCAAAAAGACGAAGTACAACAAGAATACAAAAGAAAATACAGAAAGAATACAAAAATGTATACGTTAGCCTAAAACATTATTTTATTGTGTATATGCGCTTTTAATATATACTAAACAACAAACACTGTTTGTAAAAAAGTGAAAGTGAGTTGCGTGTGCACGCTTTTTGATCAAAAGGCTAATAAGATATGATCAGATATGAGTAGATTTATCAATAAAACTGCAGACATACTCCCCCAGAATTGCAACAAACACAAAAATATATGCTACTTGCTGAATACAACGCGACAGCACGCAGAATCCCTAGGCTTTGACTGCACTTTCTCCATTCATTATTATTAGTAGTAGTACACTCTAAAAATTCTGGGTTTGAAAAATTTAAATAAAAAATTGGGTTGTTCATGCTGGGTCAAAATTGTGTTATTTCAGGTATTTTAATCACACTGTTGGGTTGCTGTTCCTATGAAAACTAAAAGTGCTACATGATTAAACAATGCAAAAAACGGAAAAAGAAATGTCTCCGTTTCCTCCCTAGAACGTCTTCTTTCCTTGTTTTAATCTGTAGTATTTAAATGAAATATATTTTGCGTATAGGCTTAAATAGTCATTTATGTACAGATATATTATGTTTTATCTAGAAGCGCTGCAATTTTCGCTGGTTTCAAAACACAATGTTTTCAGAGATTTGAGCTCCAGACAATCCCCAGGCGCTCTGAGCTCATGTACCCAGTGTTACGGTTGCTGTGCGTGGGTTGAAGAAAAGGCATAGTGGCAGAGGTGATGGCGGGTGTAAGTCTTTTAATGAACACAAAGTAAACAATAGGAACAGGAAATGAACAACAAAGGTAACATAGAACAGACAAACTATAAACATGCAACTTAGTCAGGAGACAAACTAAACTAAACTAAACATGACGAGCTACACAAAGGCTAGGAGAAACACTGGCTAGGAGATAACACAGAACTAGGAGATACACTGAGCTAAAGAACACAAGGAAACAAGAAACCACTTAACTTGATTTTTATAGATAAATCGCACGTGGTTATCAGCCTTTTGATCAAAACGCGGCCTTTTGTAAAGTAAAAGTTTACGCACAAATCACAAATTACGTACAAATTTTAAAGTACGATTTAGGGCATCACATTTCATTATTATGCACAAAATATGAATCACGTATACACACATTCATCATGAAATATCTATTGTAAAACAAAATAAAATTCATGTTTGCTTTAGATTTGGAAACAATATTGTTTAAGGCTAACTAATTATACACAATTCTTCGTTGTACTTGGTCTGGCTTTTAGATAAGGTCCTCCCATGCACAATCTGGTTATATCTGGATTCATCAGGATCAGATGACAGACCAAGGGCAGATCAATTTGCTGTTTGTTTGTTTAAAAGGTTCATTCTGTGCAATGTTTACCAGAACTGGGCAGGTTCGGTGGACTACGATGGTTCCAGGGGGTAAAACCCCCTCCAATCTCCATCAAGCAATTTCCGATGCTGTTGCTAGGAAATTCCATCCCACAGCCCGCAACAAAAAATAAATAAGAGAAGGAATTAACAAACTTCTTGGAAAGAAAAGATCAAGTTTTTCTCTCTCTCTCTCTTTTTTTTTTTTTTTTAAAAGCATACTACTCTTACTTTTGCAAAGACTTTGAGTCACCATTTGCCATATACTGTCTGCTATTTTCTATATTTAATAAAACTGTATTGAAACAAAATTGTGTATTTTCCTTTTTTAATATTTAATAATGCTTTCGGAACATTGTTGTCCATAAGTTTTATGTATATGGGAAACAGTGAAACACAAACAGAAAGGACGGATAAAGGAATGTACAAAACATTAACATCTTTACTGTGTTCAAATAAATAGTTACTGCATTATGTTTCAAGACATCCTTAATTTGCATTTTTCTCCTAATTATATGTCAACAAATACTTTGACAGCATACACTTATCAGCTTATCAACATACACTCATCAACAATGATCAAGAATCGCATTTCATATGAATGTCACATATGAGACGCACGCACAAACACACACAAACTCTCCATGCACACACACCTATGAGACACGCAAAAACACACACAAACTCTCTGTGCATACACACATACAGTAATACACTTGTCCATTAATACAAAGGGATATTTAGGCATGTACGCTAAATATATTTCACTTAAATATTACAGATTAAAAAAGGAAAGAAGTGCTGAGCTTCAGTTAATTGTGATGGAGACAAAAGGTCTAGGAAGAAAACGATTGTCATTATTTTACTAAATCTGAATATATTCAGTAAATTTCTGAATTACATTGAAAGTATCAACTCCAACTATGAAGTCTGATTTGATTGTTACCATTAAAAATTTTATTTCTATTTATTCTATGGTAAAAAATAAACTACACAGCAAAAATATATTATATTATGATGAATAAATCGGCTCACATCGGAGCGCGCTGTCGTGTTGGAAAATACAGCGTTTATCTAACTAGTAGCTGGTGTTCTGGGCGAGATATTAAGTGAAGCTCAACACATTTATTAAAATTACCCAATGTTTCTTGTGGGATTTAGCGGCATGGCGCATGCTGAAGTACAGCATTTCATGGAAAAAAGCTTGCATTCTTAATGGAAATGTGTAATGGTAACTGGCCAGAGTCATGTGTCTCTCATGTTAAAACCAGATATCCAGAGTCCATTTCAAAATGCTGATAGGAAAAGCTCCACTGTGAAGCAAAACATAACTTCAAATTCATTTGCCTTATTTATTTACACAAACTAATCAATAATAGTTAAGCATTAAAAGATACCTGTTTTTCCCCATTCAGTAATTTCACACATTTTAGTTATTTCACTAAAGCCGAAGAGTAATAACAACAGGAAATCGAAAACTAGGGATGAAGTTTTTTCCCCAAACATTTCCAAAATACCTCAAAAGCATTTTTATTGAACAACTTGAACTTGGAAATGCATGCAAAACATTGTGTTCTTTTAAAAAAGTAGACAAGATCCCTTCAGTCCAAAGCTGCCTAGAGATGCCAAGATTGCAAGACCATTGTTAATGCTAAATTAAAGACTCTAATAAAGATTGAACATTATTTACCTGTATGTCATTGCCATAATTTACTTTTTAAATGCTTTAGTTTTAATCTCATTCTGAAATAAAGGAAACAATAAAAATGAAAAAAAAAAAAAACATCATCAAAATGAATTACATATAGTGTCTACAAAAGATTTAAATGGTTAAAGCATTAGAACGTCTCGGGTTACTTAGCTGTAACCCTGTTCCCTGATAAAGCGGGAACAAGATGCTGCTATGGAAACATCTCTTTGTTCTCCGGTTGTGAAGCCTGTGTATGTCAAAACCGCCGAATACTTCGGCTTATAACCTCCGTCAGGTGACGTCACCGAATAACGTGCACCTGCAGGTTATAAATAGGAGTGAACCGGAAACATCCTCAGGTCAATTTTGTTTGAAGGACGTCCAGGCACGGCATCTCGTTCCCACTTTATCAGGGAACAGGGTTACAGCTAAGTAACCCCAGACGTTCCCTTTCAAAAGCTACACTCGATGCTGCGTGAAAACGCTATGGGAACAAGAATACCAACGCCGCCGCACTGCAAGTGGCTGGACCCCCAGGCTGTGTAGCGTGTGCGCACAATAGCCAAGGAGGTCTCAGACCTAGGTCTGGAATGCTGACTCAAGGAACCGCGAGCCCAGAGTAGCATTGACATCCAGACTATAAAATCTAACAAACATGTGTGGAGAGGACCAGTCTGCCGCATCACACACCTGCTGCAGGGGGACGCCTCTTGCCAGAGCAATTGATAAGGCATTCCCCCTGGTCGAATGAGCCCTGATTCATTCCACGCGTGTCATAGGCTAGGGCAATAGCATCTCTCAGCCAGTGTGACAGCGTCTGTCTAGTGGCGGCCGCCCCCCGGTTGCGACCCCCATGGAAAATAAAGAGCTGCTGTGACTTACGCCAGTGCGGTGGACGTAAATCTGAAGAGCACGTACTGGACACAGTAAGTGAAGTCTTTCCTGCTCCGGAGCTGTGAAAGGCGGAGGACAGAAGGCTTCGAGAACGACTGTGTGCATGGTTGAGAATGGAACCTTTGGAAGATAGTTCGGGTGAAGATGCAGAATAGCTTTGACTAGCCCAGGGTCAAAGTCTAGGCAGGATGGGGAGACTGGCAGAGCCTGCAGATCCCCAATCCTCTTCAAAGAAGTAATAGCCATAAGAAAAACCATCTTAAGAGACTGAAGCCTGACAGGCGCTGACTCTAGCGATTCAAAAGGGGTGTCAGCCAGGCCTTCGAGTATGATAGCTAAGGCCCACGAAGGGACCGTCGCTCTAGTGGGCGGCCTCAACCGTTTAGCTCCACGAATAAAACAGGCAACTAAATGGTGCTTCCCCACAGAAACTCCATCAGTCAGAGCATGACAAGCCGAAATAGCGGCTACGTATGTTCTGAGAGTACTAGGGCATAAGCCCGAGGACAACTTTTCTTGCAGAAACTCCAGCACTGAAACAATCTGGCAGTGAACTGGGTCTACATGTCTTGCCATGCACCAATTTTCAAATACACTCCATTTGAGGACATACGTTCTTCTAGTGGAGGGAGCCCTGGCACTTAAAATGGTTTCAGTTACGCTGGCTGAAAGCCCAGCATCTTTTAGTTGGTCCCCTTCAGCGGCCAAACGTGAAGGTTCCAGAGCTCGGGCCGCGGATGAAGTATTGTCCCCTGCGCCTGAGACAGAAGATCCCTCCTCATTGGAATCACCCAGGGTGAGCCGTCGAGGAGAGATATTAGATCCGAGAACCACACTCTGGTCGGCCAATGGGGCGCTATCAATAAGAGGTGCAAACCCTGTTGACGGACCCTCGCCAGGACTCCTGGGAGCAGAACTATAGGTGGAAACGCATAAAGGCGTAATCTGGGCCACGTGTGGGCCATTGCATCCAGAACCAGGGGAGCTGGAGGAGTCAGAGAGTAGTAAAGGGGTCATTGTGCGGCCTCTTGTGAGGCAAAGAGGTCCACCTCTGCTACGTAAAATCTTTCCCAGATTTGACTGACTACTTCGGGGTGGAGTTTCCATTACCCATGTTTTACAGCTTGTCTGGATAGCAAGTCTGCTCCTACATTCATATGCCCTGGAATGTAAATCACCCTGAGGGACAGGAACTTGTCCTGTGCCCAAAGCAGAACCTGGTGCGCTAGCTTGTTCAAGCGGCGCGAGCGCAGTCCACCCTGGCGATTTATGTACGAGACTACCGCAGTGCTGTCCACCCGCACTAGGCCATGGTAGCCTCTCAACTGCTGGAGGAAGTGGTTCAGGGCCAGAAACAGAGCCATAATTTCGAGGCAATTGATGTGCCACGCGAGAAGATGACCTCTCCAGCTCCCTTGTGCTGGACGGCCATCCAAGACCGCACCCCAGCCCGTGAGGGAAGCGTCTGTTGTTAGCATCTTGCGACGCAAGACGGATCTAGAGTGGGACCCAAAGTCAGAAACTGGGGTCTGAACTACATAGAAAGGGTACGAAGCCCCCGGCGCGTAACCCTTATTAGCCTCTGGGGGTTGGCCCTTGAATGAAACCCCCTGGCTCTTAGCCACAGCTGAAACGCTCTCATGTGCAGAAGGCCCAAAGGTATCACCGTGGACACAGCTGCCATGAGGCCTAAAGATTTCTGAAAGTGATGAACAGTGACCTTCTGGCCTAGCTTGATTTCCTTCAGGGTGTTGAGAATGGATTCGACACGAGCAGGAGACAGCTGTGCCCGCATTGTGACCGAATCCCATGTGACACCCAAATATGTTGTCCTCTGAACAGGAAGGAGAACGCTTTTTGTGGCGTTGAGTCTCAATCCTAAAGAATGAAGATGGGCTAGGACGACATCCCGATGTCGAAGCGCTAGCTCCTGAGACTGGGCCAGAATCAGCCAGTCGTCTATGTAATTCAAAATACAGATACCCTGGAGTCGTAAAGGAGCCAGAGCTGCATCCATGCATTTTATATATGTGCGGGGTGACAGAGCTAGGCCAAATGGAAGGACCCAATACTGGTAAGCTTCGCCCCCAAAAGCGAACCTCAGGAACTTCCTGTGCTGTGGCAATATTCCTATATGGAAATATGCGTCCTTGAGATCGATTGTCAGTTGGATTTGAGAAGCAATCATTTTGACAGTCAACATTTTGAATCTGGATTTCCTTAGATAGCGGTTCAAGCCGCGATGATCCAAGATCGGACGCAACCCAGCTTCTCCGAAATGGGCACGAGCTTTGACACTTCGGCTGGATGGGGGGGTGTTAGGTGTTGGGTATCCTGAAGTATAGCAGGAGATGCCCGAACACCCAACTTTTCGTTGGAGACCGGCCCTCCCCGAAACACCAGTGGTGGCGGGGATTGAACACCGGCCTCCCGGGAGTGCCAGGGAGGAGGCCCTGTTGTGTGATGAAAATCCAGGCGCCCCTCCCTGGGGGGAGACACCCCCACGGCCCCAGGCGCATGAACCTCAGGGCTTCTTCTTTGAAGAGAGGAAGCTCCTCAGATCCGGGCTTTTCGAAGCAGATTTCTGAGAAGAGCGGCGAGCCCCACCCCAGTCTTTACGAGGGGGTGCGCGGCTGGTCACGCTCTCCTTCTGCACCTCACGCCTGATAGGGGCCAGACCTGGCCGGGGCCGGGTGGCCGATGGTCCCGGTTCTTGAGCACGGCGGGGAAGGAACCTCCCAAAGGCCTGTTCATATAGCTTCGCCTCCCGAAACCTAGTGGGCCGGAAAGAGGCCGGAAGGCGAGACGGGGGCATCAAGGAGGACAGCACGATCCTTATCCTTGATGCCCGTGAGGTTCAGCCACAGATGCCTCTCCGTGGATACCATGGCAGCCATAGAACGGCCCACAGCATGGGCCGTCTGCTTGGTTGCACGGAGAGATAGGTCTGTGGCTCGGCGCAGCTCTGCAAACGCCCTGTCATCAATAACCCCGCTGGTGCTCAGGTCCTTCAGCAGGTCAGCCTGGTAAGCCTGCAAAACCTCCATGGTGTGCAGTGAAGCGCCAGCCTGACCTGCTGCCTGAAAAGCTTTCCCCACCAAAGCAGATGTCAATCTACACGGCTTGGAGGGGAGAGTAGGCTTTTTCAGGGAGGATGATGTCCCAGGAGAGAGATAGCCCGCAAGCGTCTCTTCTATCTGGGGCATCATCATATAACCGCGTGCTTTCGCATCAACGATATTCGAATAAGTCGAAGTCGATGGCACAAAAACACGCGATGAATACGGCTTGCTTCATGAAAGAGTTATTTCATCATGGAGGTCACCAAAGATGGGGAGAGAGAGACGTTGAGACTCCTCCCCCCGGCCTCGGGACAGAAACCTGTCGTCCAATCTCGAACGCTTGGGGGAATCTCGCTTCTGCGGCCAGTCGATATGCAATCACTCGACCGCATGCGGTATAACCTCTAATAATTCCTCATAAGCTCTGTCAGCACTGGAGGAGCGTTGTGAGGAGGCTACTTCCATGGAAGCGAGAGAGGAGGATTCTTCCGCTCCTTCACAAGAAGCGCCGGAGCGCGCTTGCGAAGCGGAAGCTAAAACTTCCTGATCTGGAGAGAGCAAGAGAGAAATTGGAAATTCCATCTCGTGCGCGTCTGCCAGATCAGCACGCGAGCCCCAGGAATGCGTCGCGGCTCGCGGTTTCTCTTTAAAGAAAGCGAGCCGCGCGCGAAGCACCTTAATAGGGACAAGATCACAGTACTCACAGTCTCCTTGAAGCCCGAGGCGAGCGTGTTCTTCCCCCAAGCACTCGAGACAAAATTCATGAAGATTGCCCTCCGAAAGAGATCTATCGTACGGAGGCACGCATCTCTTAAGCAACTCCGCCATATCGGTGAGTTAATGCTGTTATTTTATTTTTGCATTCGTTATGGCTTGCACATGCACATGCAAACACAAAGCGGTCCTGAAGACAAAAAGATCTGAGGATGTTTCCGGTTCACTCCTATTTATAACCTGCAGGTGCACCTTATTCGGTGACGTCATGCCTGGCAGAGGTTATAAGCCGAAGGTATTCGGCGGTTTTGACATGCACAGGCTTCACAACCGGGCAACAAAGAGATGTTCCCATAGCGTTTTCACGCAGCATCGAGTGTAGCTTTTGAAAGGGAACTTTGGCTTTTTAACATCAGCACAATGATAAACATCTCCATGATGAATAGAATTTGATTCTCATAATGTGTAAATCTTAGCTTTCATATGATAACTTCTACATATAAACTTGGATTGGGTAATATGGTAAGACTATATGCCTCCAATCTGTGTACAGATTGAATAGATCTTTTCTGCGAATAATCTTAACACTGTTGAATACTGAGTTCAACCATGACCAGGGTTGTGTAAAAAAGTGCCCCAGGAAGCAACATCACTTTCCAATCCTGTGCTGTCTGTAAGGTTGCTGTCGTGGGGCCAACTCAGGATCATTTTAAGATGCTATTCAAGCAAGTCTTGTAAATTAAATAACCATGTCACTATCAGACTGTAATATGACTCCTTTCTGATTAAGGCAGTTCATGGCGATATAAGGAGGCGATTTCTCAGTTTTAGAATCGCAGATTTCATCTCAGGCACACGATGTTCGGGATGAGAGATTAGGACAGTTTTCCTTAAAGATTAGAATCTTATCAAAGTAGGGACGCAAATATTATATTTCATCTAACTTGAAAGCTTCAAGTGGATATTTTTTGCCCAGCACATGATCCTTAAATAGACCAGTTTAATAACACAATCAATCCTATCCTAAGTAAAAGCATAAACATTAACCTAAAAATTCACAAGTTGCCATCAAGATTATACAATTATAGAGCAGCTAAGATATTAAAATTCAAAGTTAACACTAAATATTAACATTATAATCACAAAATATTGAAAAGTTTGTTTTAGCATGCCACTCTTAAAGGTTGGGAAAGGTTTTGTGCATTAAAAAAAAAAAAAGTTTATCATGTAAAACAATAGTTTAAAGTTTACTCTGGTGGTTCTAAAACTCCCACATTGTGTTAATAGAAACTAAGGCTTACAGTTTATATCCATTTTACCCAAATGAGGATGGGTTCCCTCTTGAGTCTGGTTCCACTCAAAGTTTCTTCCTATCATGATCTCAAGGAGTTTTTCCTTGCTACTGTCGCCATCGTCCTCGGCTTGCTCATCAGGGACAGTCTTATCATTTTGATTCATACACATTCACATTTCATACAAACTTAAATAATTCTTTTGATTGTGTAAAGCTGCTTTGCGAGAATGTCAATTGTTGAAAGTGCTATATAAATAAAAAAGGGAGAGCCAGAAGGAAACACAGACATGAGGGCTCCCTGAGATGTAAGCAACCAATCACCTCACCGTCAACAAACCTGAGTGATCAATGAGAGTGGGGAAGACAGCATCTAAACATACCAGTTCACCAGAATACTCTATGTCCATGAGTCCCCCAGATCTGCTCCTTTACCTAAGGCTAATCTATTTACAAAAATGCTTGGCTAAATAAATAGGTTTTTAGCCTAGACTTAAACACTGAGACTGTGTCTGAGTCCCGAACATTAATAGGAAGACTATTCCATAACTTTTGAGACATATAATTGTGTGTCATCAGCATAACAATGAAAACTAATACCATGTTTACGAATTATGTTGCCCAGAGGAAGTATAGCTATGTAAAGGGAAAAAAGCAGTGGGCCTAAAACTGAACCCTGTGGAACACCAAACTCCACTTGAGAACATGAGGAATGGTCACCATCTAAATCTACAAACTGATAACGATCAGTCAAATAGGACCTGAGCCGCAAGAGGGTAGTTCCCTTAATTCCTACTACCTTTCTGATCAGTGAAGGAGAATACTATGATCAATGGTGTCAAAAGCTGCACTGAGGTCCAGTAACACAAGTATAGTGACGCAACCCTGATCAGAGGCCAATAGGAGGTCATTTACTACTTTAACCAGTGCTGTCTCTGTGCTGTGATGAGGCCTATCACTGTGCTGTGATGAGGTCTCTGTGCTGTGATGAGGCCTGACTGATACAGTTCATTTATGCTATTTCTGTGTAGATGTGAACATAGCTGCTGTGATACTACCTTTTCCAAAATGTTGGAGATAAAGGGAAGGTTTGATATTGGCCTGTAATTAGAAAGCTGACAGGGGTCAAGGTCAAGTTTCTTGATTAGCGGTTTAATAACGGCTAATTTAAAGGATTTGGGAACATACCCACTACTGAGTGAACAGTTAATTACTTTCAACAGGGGTTCTATTATTGCTGGTACTATCTGTTTGAGAAAATGTGTCGGTATAGGATCTAATATACAGGTTGACGATTTTGAAGATGAGATGAGTGAAATTAGTTCCCTCGCTTCAAGGGGAGTAAAGTATTCTTAGTTCTGATGTGATGTGGTTAGTTTATCTGTATTACTTAAATTGTCTGGTTTCAAAGCCTGAATTTTTTGCCTAATATTTATGATTTTGTTATTGAAAAAGTCCATGAAATCCTCACTACTGCATGATGTTGTTGTGGAGATTTCGGCAGTGGTCTTGTTTTTAGTTAATTTAGCTACGGTATTAAATAAAAATGTCGGGTTGTTTTTGTTATTTTCTATAAGAGTGGAGAGATACGTTGATCCTATACTTAATCCGAAGGATAATATTAAAATCTAAAGTGTGACCTGCTTTATGAGTGGGTCCTACTACACACTGATTTACTCTTACTGAGTCCAGTATGGACAAGAATGCTGATTTCAGATTTCTGACTTCTGGATTCTCAAAATGAATATTAAAGTCTCCAGCAATTAACGCTTTGTCTACAGAAACAACAAGGTTTGAGATGAAATCTGCAAATTCACAGAGAAAGTACATCCCTGGGGGTCTGCAAATGATGATTAGCGGGATCGACTGAGCTGACTTTATGTTACTATAGAGAGCTTCAAATGCATTAAATTTAAATCTGTTTTTGTACGATAGACAGATTATCATTATAAATAACTGTGACTCCTCCTCCTCTACCAGTTAGCCGAGGCTGGTGTATGTAGCTGTATCCAGGAGGACTACACACGTGGACAAAATTGTTGGTACCCGTCGGTCAATGAAAGAAAAACTCACAATGGTCACAGAAATAACTTTAATCTGACAAAAGTAATAATAAATAAGAATTCTATGAATGTTAACCAATGAAAGTCAGACATTGCTTTTCAACCATGCTTCAACAGAATTATAAAAAAAAATGAACTCAAGGAACAGGTCTGGACAAAAATTATGGTACCCTTAACTTAATAGTTTGTTGCACAACCTTTTGAGGCAATCACTGCAATCAAACGATTCCTGTAACTGTCAATGAGACTTCTGCACCTCTCTGCAGGTATTTTGGCCCACTCCTCATGAGCAAGCTGCTCCAGTTGTTTCCGGTTTGAAGGGTGCCTTTTCCAGACAGCATGTTTCAGCTTCTTCCAAAGATGCTCAATAGGATTGAGGTCAGGGCTCATAGAAGGCCACTTTAGAATAGTCCAATGTTTTCCTCTTAGCCATTCTTGGGTGTTTTTAGCTGTGTGTTTTGGGTCATTGTCCTGTTGCAAGACCCAACCCATGACCTGCGACTGGGACCCAGCTTTCTGACACTGGCCAGCACATTTCTCTCTAGAATCCCTTGATAGTCTTGCCATTTCATTGTACCCTGCACAGATTCAAGACACCCTGTGCCAGATGCAGCAAAGCAGCCCCAGAACATAACTTAGCCTCCTCCATGTTTCACAGTAGGGATAGTGTTCTTTTCTTGATATGCTTCATTTTTCCGTCTGTGAACATAGAGCTGATGTGCCTTGGCAAAAAGTTCCATTTTTGTCTCATCTGTCCATAGGACATTCTCCCAGAAGCTTTGTGGCTTGTCAACATGTAGTTTGGCATATTCCAGTCTGGCTTTTTTATGATTTGTTTTCAACAATGGTGTCCTCCTTGGTCGTCTCCCATGTAGTCCACTTTGGCTCAAACAACGACGGATGGTGCGATCTGACACTGATGTTCTTTGAGCATGAAGTTCACCTTGGATCTCTTTACAAGTCTTTCTGGGCTCTTTTTTTACCATTCGGATTATCTGTCTCTTTGATTTGTCATCAATTTTCCTCCTGCGGCCACGTCTAAAGAGGTTGGCTACAGTCCCATGGATCTTACATTTCTGAATAATATGTGCAACTGTAGTCACAGGAACATCTAGCTGCTTGGAAATGGTCTTCTAGCCTTTACCTTTAACATGCTTGTCTGTAATTTTCTTTCGAATCTCCTGAGACAACTCTTTCCTTCGCTTCCTCTGGTCCATGTTGAGTGTGGTACATACCATGTCACCAAACAACACAGTGACTACCTGGAGCCCTATATATAGGCCCACTGACTGATTACAAGATTGTAGACACCTGTGATGCTAATTAGTGGACACACCTTGAATTAACATGTTCCTTTGGTCACATTATTTTGTTGTGAGTTTTTCTTTCATTGACCGAAGGGTACCAACAATTTTGTCCACGTGTATATATATATATATATACACACACACATACATACATACACAGTACAGGCCAAAAAAATTTGGACACACCTTCTCATTCAAAGAGTTTGAATTTGTATTATGGCAATAAAAAAGCAGCTAAGTAAAGAAAACGAGTGGCCATCATTACTTAAAGAAATGAAGGTCAGTCAGTCCGAAAAAATTGGGAAAACTTTGAAAGTGTCCCCAAGTGCAGTCACAAAAACCATGAACCGCTACAAAGAAACTGGCTCACATGCGGACCGCCCCAGGAGGATAAGTTCATCCGTAAATACTGTAAATACTGTAAAGGCAATTCAGAACAACTTGGAAGCAATTAAGTTGACGGACACATATTTGTTTGAAATTACAGTTAAGTGTACAGTTCTTGCTAAAAGTGAGTCTGTGACTGGTTTTGAGTGCAGATTTTGGCTGCTGCTCTCTCCTCAGTACTCCAGACTGTACACCTATACTTCTACCCATGCTGCGACTGACAGTGTAACTACAATTGCAGAACACCAGGGGGTGACACATAGCTAAACATCCCAATGCTATCAGTTTACATGGTTGGAACTTACTGTTATTATAAATACAATATAAAATACAAAATATTCCAAAATCTTAATTGAAATTCAAAACACAATAAAACAAATCCAGATCCAGAAAACTATATGCTGTGAAATTTAAATATTTATTTCTCTTTACCAACTAACTCCAAAACCATTCCGGAAACATTTCAAATAATCATTTGAATCTGGTCTGAAGTCTTCAGGGAATGGAGAGTAAGCAGCTTAATAAATCAATATATTAAAATATTATATTACAATTAATGTATGAAAGGAAATTCTAAATAAGACTGAATTAAGCTTATTTAAAAATGTCAGATCAAGAAAGTATGATTTTAATAAAAATATCTACAGCCAAACATGGTTGATGTTTACACAGCTGTGTGTGGCGTCAGTCCTTCTTTTTGTCGGAGACTGGTGTCGTCCCATTAGGTGTACTCACATTTTTGTTTTCATTGCATTCAGTCTAAAAAGGAAATAGAAAATAACACACTTTATATGTGATGATTCACCTTATATATGAGTCAATTCGATTTAGTTTTATTTACATAGAGCTTTTAACACTTGTCATTGTTGCAAAGCAGCTTCACAGAATTAAAAATGTTTTTAAAATGTAAGGAAATATGTAAAAATTATCATTATCAATTTGCCCCTGATGAGCAAACCAAGGGCGATGGCGGAAAGAAAAAAACTCCCCGAGTGTCACGGTTACTGCTTGCCGGACGAAAGAGAGACATGATAGCAGAGGTGAAAATGATCAAAAGGATTTATTGAAACATAAAAGAACCAAAAGAACAGACATGAACTGAAACCAGGATAAACTAAACATGGAGCTACACTGAACTAGACATTACCAAAAGACTGAGAGATAGACAGACCAGGAGAACACAGAGAGCCAGGGAGAACACAGAGAGCCAGGGAGAACACAGAGTCAGGAAGAACATAGAACAAGGAGAACACAGAGTCAGGAAGAACATAGAACAAGGAGAACACAGAGTCAAGAGAACAAAGAGCTAGACAACATACCAGGACAAACAGTAACCTAGACGAACAGATGCAAGACAAGACTAAACTGAACTCAGGAACATTTATAACAAACACTAATGAGCACAGCTAATTAGCAACCTCAGTCCAGGTGAGCGCCACATCACCTGACCGAGGTGCATTCTGGGGATTAGAGTCCTTCACAGAAAAGAACACAAAGAACACAGAAAAAACAAAAGGAAGTCTCTGGGCGCTTTGGCGCCCTCTAGGGGTAATCCCTGACATTACCCCCCCCCCAAAAGGCGCACCACCGGGGCGCCAAAGGAGGACCCGGACACCCTCCCCAAGGTCCCAGTACCGTCCTCCCCACAGCGAGGCTGCAAGGGATCTCCTCTTGGAGTGGAAAGGAGATTACTCCAAGGTTGTTGCCAAGGTCGGACGGCGGAGGCAGGAGCACGGCGTCCTGGAGCCCGTGCGGAGGCAGGAGCACGGCGTCCTGGAGCCCGTGCGGAGGCGGTGGCTGGAGCTCGGCGGCGGCGGAGGAAGAGGCGGCTCGTCGTCCTCGGCGGCGCATGGCGGCGGCGGCGGAGGAAGAGGCGGCTCGCTGTCCTCGGCGGCGCATGGCGGCGGAGGAAGAGGCGGCTCGTCGTCCTCCTTGACGCAGGGCGGCGGCGGCAGCTCGCTGTCCACCTCGAGGCTGGCTGGAGACTGGGTGCCTCCACTGAGGCTGGCTGGAGACTGGCTGCCTCCACTGAGGCTGGCTGCCTCCACTGAGGCTGGCTGCCTCCACTGAGGCTGGCTGCCTCCACTGAGGCTGGCTGCCTCCACTGAGGCTGGCTGGAGACTGGGTGCCTCCACTGAGGCTGGCTGGAGACTGGGTGCCTCCACTGAGGCTGGCTGGAGACTGGGTGCCTCCACTGAGGCTGGCTGGAGACTGGGTGCCTCCACTGAGGCTGGCTGGAGACTGGGTGCCTCCACTGAGGCTGGCTGGAGACTGGGTGCCTCCACTGAGGCTGGCTGGAGACTGGGTGCCTCCACTGAGGCTGGCTGGAGACTGGGTGCCTCCACTGAGGCTGGCTGGAGACTGGGTGCCTCCACTGAGGCTGGCTGGAGACTGGGTGCCTCCACTGAGGCTGGCTGGAGACTGGGTGCCTCCACTGAGGCTGGCTGGAGACTGGGTGCCACCACTGAGGCTGGCTGGAGACTGGGTGCCACCACTGAGGCTGGCTGGAGACTGGGTGCCACCACTGAGGCTGGCTGGAGACTGGGTGCCTCCACTGAGGCTGGCTGGAGACTGGGTGCCTCCACTGAGGCTGGCTGGAGACTGGGTGCCTCCACTGAGGCTGGCTGGAGACTGGGTGCCTCCACTGAGGCTGGCTGGAGACTGGGTGCCTCCACTGAGGCTGGCTGGAGACTGGGTGCCTCCACTGAGGCTGGCTGGAGACTGGGTGCCTCCACTGAGGCTGGCTGGAGACTGGGTGCCTCCACTGAGGCTGGCTGGAGACTGGGTGCCTCCACTGAGGCTGGCTGGAGACTGGGTGCCTCCACTGAGGCTGGCTGGAGACTGGGTGCCTCCACTGAGGCTGGCTGGAGACTGGGTGCCTCCACTGAGGCTGGCTGGAGACTGGGTGCCTCCACTGAGGCTGGCTGGAGACTGGGTGCCTCCACACTGAGGCTGGCTGGAGACTGGGTGCAGGCCTTGACGTCAGCTGCCTCTTTGTTGGCCTTGGCCAGCTGTTCCTGCACCACTGCCCCCAGCTCCAGCAGGGTTTGCATTTGTCCCCGATCTCCCGTCGAGCGACAAATGTTTATCTGCTGGATAAGCACCCCGGCTAGTTGGTGGAGCCCCAGCCTCCGCTGTTGAAGCTCCACGTGATCTGCCCTCTGAACGCCAGCAGACACATGTTCGCCCTCTCCAGCTTCTTGCTGAGGCGCTCCACCGGCAGTCGCTCCGGCGCGCCCCAAGTTGTTCCGCCGGCTGGCAAGCCGACTCCCCAGGAAGGTTGCTTGTCCCGGCGTCACAGTCACAGCCCCCCCAAAAAAATTTCCCAGGGGAGATTCCTCTACTATCTTACTTTTTGTGCTACTTTTTAGGTCTTGCATTCTGTCACGGTTACTGCTTGCCGGACGAAAGAGAGACATGATAGCAGAGGTGAAAATGATCAAAAGGATTTATTGAAACATAAAAGAACCAAAAGAACAGACATGAACTGAAACCAGGATAAACTAAACATGGAGCTACACTGAACTAGACATTACCAAAAGACTGAGAGATAGACAGACCAGGAGCACATGGAGCCAGGAGAACATGGAGCCAGGAAGAACACAGAACCAGGAAGAACACAGAACAGGAAGAACACAGAACAGGAAGAACACAGAACAGGAAGAACACAGAACAGGAAGAACACAGAGCCAGGGAGAACACAGAGCCAGGGAGAACACAGAGCCAGGGAGAACACAGAGAACCAGAAGAACATAGAACAAGGAGAACACAGAGTCAGGAAGAACACAGAGCCAGGAGAACAAAGAGCTAGACAACATACCAGGACAAACAGTAACCTAGACGAACAGATGCAAGACAAGACTAAACTGAACTCAGGAACATTTATAACAAACACTAATGAGCACAGCTAATTAGCAACCTCAGTCCAGGTGAGCGCCACATCACCTGACCGAGGTGCATTCTGGGGATTAGAGTCCTTCACAGAAAAGAACACAAAGAACACAGAAAAAACAAAAGGAAGTCTCTGGGCGCTTTGGCGCCCTCTAGGGGTAATCCCTGACACCGAGCAATAGGATAGGGTAAAGGAACAAAAATATATACATTGCAGACATATACAAGCAAACAAGTTTAAAATTTGCTTTTATAATTTTTAACATGTGCATGATTTGCGGTCCAAAAACTGGAATTATGGAAATTAAGACGACACTTAATCACAATAATCTTCATTTATGTGTTTGAATGCTACTTAGAATAAGTAGGATTTGTATTATAACTTTTTTTTTCGGAATCTGTTAGTTTTCTGGTGTCTCTTTTCAACTCATGGCGTAGTTTTGTAAGGCTGATCTGCAATCACTTTAGTTATTATATATTATAATAATCCCTAGTCACGTGACTAAGATCGGGTTTCGGGAACTAAAAATAAGGTTTTTTTTCCCTTTATAATGGGAAAGATTCTGTGTTACACATTGTTTTATCCGAAGATCTAAAGCAACACTGCCAGTAGAGTAAAGGTTTTACTTTTCATTGTAGCACACTGGCCATGTGTTACGAATGAAAAACAATCAATTCAACTTAGATGTATTTTTTGCAGTCTGACCCCATGTTCTTCAATTGGTGAAAGGGTCCATCTACAGCACATCAGACAATGGATACTCCCCACCCTGGAGATATATCCACTGTTTCTGTGGCAGGGTAAGTAAGTCAGGTTGGCAGCTTAACGCCCTTTCATATCTGAGCACTTTAGTATGAAAAGTGTCTATAAGTATAAATACCCAAAATGGAAGTGTAATGATATGTTGTTGAGGTTTGGTTGTAGGGTGGAGTTTCCTGTACTGGTTCTTGCATAACAGTGTAACACGTTAAGGGCTGACAACATGATAGCTGACAACATAATAACACAGAAATCCATGCACTAAAACAAGGGGGTTTATGCAAGATAGAAACTGGTATTTTGCTGTAAGAGGACAAATGATTCAGAAGTAATTGTTTCTTTTTATTTATTTTCTTTATTTATGATGGGATCAAGCATTAGATCAGGCATTCCATGTTGAGTGACAAAAAGAAGAAGTCTTCAGTATCTTCAAATGTGTACACTATACGCTTGATAAGGAAACTCAAACACTAATTAGTTGTAACAGATCTAGTTTTATTTATATTGAAAGCATGACACACAATTGGTCACTTATGTACAAAATATTGTATAGACATTTCTATAATTTGAAATGCAACTGTCTGTTATCACACATCGAGTTAGACAAGAATAATTTCATAAAATAAACTTTACTAGCTGCTTATATGAAGCATTGTACAAGTGTGGCACAACTTAGCATTTTCTCGTATGCTTTCACATTGAAAATATGGTTCAATCTGCATCTTTGTTGCTATACATTTTTAATCCTATAACATAAGTGTACAAAGGACAATGTAGACTAGTTTTAACATCTATATTGAATTTAAATAAATGATTGTAGAGAAATCTGGTTGTTTAGTAATTGCAGATTAGTGCTAAAATCTGAAAATTATAGATTTTGAATATAACAAAAATGGATTATATAGATTAACTTCCGGTTCAATATCTCTAAAAATATGTAAAAGAATCAACATTTTAATCATATTTACATTAAAGGGATGATGTTCGGGTCATTTCAAACCTGAGAAAATAGCTTGTAGTTGTACATTTTTTCTTTACTTATTAGATGTTAAATTCTGTCACGTCCTATGTACGAACACACCAGCTATCAGTAGGATCGCCGAACAGGGGAAGTACTGTTGTGTGTCTGTTTTGATCAATGTTGTTCATACTCAAGAGAATAAGATACAACAAAAATATTAAATGTTAAGCAGTAAATCTACAGTAATAGCAAGTTTGAAATAATAGGACACACCATAAAACAAAGCTGGTGCTTTATGAAACAGAATACAATGCAAATGTTTAGAACGTGCCATTAACAACATTGGTATACGTATTCATATAACAGTGTGTGTTTTAGTGCAATATGACCTCGTAGTATGTATTAATATTTATGTCGCTGACAAAAGGATTAATGATGTCTGTTAAAGTCTACGCAGTAACAATAGTAACATAATTTGAAATGTTATGCATGATCATCTTTCAATATTCCATTAAGCAGATACCAAATCAATAAAACAAACCAGTATCTTTATCGGTCAAAAATTACAATACAATAACAATGATGAATTCATTTCTTTTCCATATTAATATATTTGAAATATGATATGGTGGTTAAAATACATGAAATGCGACTAGACTCATACTGTATGTAACAATGCTCAGTGCATTTAACACTCTTATGCAAATGAACAGCTCAAAAGTTGCTCATAAAAGCATCTAAAAGTTGAACTTCACCACCAAAAACAACCAGCTAATACCTATTTTTTTAAGTAATAATTGACCTATCCCTTTTTATATTAACCTGATATGATTAGATTAATTCATGAATTTTTAACACAGTGGTTACTTCTGCTGTCTTGTTAGTATGTATTCAGAGCCCTTGATATTATTCAGAACTCAAGTTATGTGAGCATCATGCATTTAGGTCATAGTTTCCTTGTGTGAGCAAATCATGCGAGGAACAGTCCGATGCCAGTCTGCCATGCTGAAATTTATGTTTTGGACTGCAAATATAATCATACAACTATGGAAGGTTACCATGGTCTAATATAAAAACAAAACAAAAATTCTTACTGAAATGCGTAAATCTATTGCATATGACCAAATTGATTAATTTTTTGCAGTTAGTTTTTCTACATCCTACATGATTTGACCACTTGTTCTTTAATCCCCAAATAAAATAAATAAATAACTTCATGTTCTTACCTGAACTTACACAAAAAAAAATAATAATGAATTGATTAATTCATCATCAGAATTGATTAATTCAACATCAGAATTATTTCAAGTGCCTTTTAACTGAGGACAATTGAGACAGTGTGGAATAAAATAAATAATGTCTTGCATCCAAATTACAATCTCATGACCCTGATTTAGGTTTGTTTGATTTTGTGTTTCAATGTAACTAGTGGCGCACAATAAAAAAAAATTCAACAAAAAAATTGCAAATAATCTGATATGCTGGATTAAGAGCTATTTCGTAAACTGCAAAGTATTAAAGGTGGAAAACTGTTCAGACGTCATAGATTTTATGATACAGTATATCGTATAAGATTGGACAGAGAAGAAACTGTGCTCATTCTGCCTTTTCTATTCAGATTTTTTTTTAATTTAATTTTTTTTATTTATACTGTATATAATCACTTGTGATTGTGTATGTTTAAAAGGTGTGGTCTAAAAGCTACTCAAGACTCACCTCACCTCAAATGCTTTTGCTCAAGAAAAATCTCACAACCTCAGAGGTCTGAACGTCACATGCAGGTAATTGACATAATCTGAACAAGCAGCACAGGAAATCCAATGTTATTTGGATTTACCCCAGTTTCTCATCAGTTTAATCCTTAGTTTATCCTGAACCAGTTTTGTTAGGCAGCGATATATGAAATTATTTAAAATCATATTATTTTTAATCCCTGATGAAATCGGTTATTGGTAGTGGATTCGGACTTTTAAATGCAAATGTAAGGCACAAGCCATGCTAGCAGCTGCTGCATCCCTGAATTGTGAAATAACACGGCAGTATTTATAGTTTATTGTATATTACATGACCTGAAATTTCGCTGACCTCCAAATCTGAAATCTGACCGAAAATGCCCTGCCAGGTGCATCATCAGCTCATTTATAAAAAATATTTCAATTCAAATGTTGACTCTAAACTCTCTTAGTAATTCAGTCACTTAATCATTAATTCATTCAGTCATTCATTCATTCATTCACAACTCCATGATCAGCCTGAGTGAGGCTTATTGATGTCACATTTCAAATCTAAGGAGTTGATAAAGGGGAAAACAGCAGTTCTTTTCATGAGGAGTAGTATTTGTATGATACACTCTCTTGCTCTCTCACACACACACACACACACACACACACACACACACACACACACACACACACATACACACACACACACACACACACACACACACACACACACACACACACACACACACACACACACACACATACATACACACATCCCCTTTACACCTGCAGGTCATGTTCAAGATTTCTCCACAGGCGTCATGCCGATGAAAGTGCCGTTCTTCTCATCATCTTTAGGGCTGACTGGAGAGTATGTCATCTCTGTCTTTGTGGAGCTCTACAGGAAATAAAGTTTCAAATTTAACTGAATTTAAAAACTATTACTATTTTATAGATATATGACAGTACTGTTAATTACTCAGAAGATGTTGATTAATTTTCTTTAATTATTTAATTAATAATTTTCATAATTTTCAACATCCTGCATAGATGTATTTAAAATAATTACTTATATGAAGTTTCCTGTGAGGAGTTTTTAATTTATTTTTGTGGCCACAATTGTCAAACCAAATCGGGTATTATGCCAGTTTTGATCTGCATACTAATAGCTTTCTGGTTCAGTAAGCTCTATATTTATAAGATCGGGTTTCGGGTTTTTATTTTAGTTGTATCAAATTCCCACCCATCACTAGGGGACTCTACTTGACATTAACGCTACTACTACCAGTCAGGGAGGGCCGAAGACTATTATGTGTTTCCTCCAAACCACGTGACTCTTTTCGAACTGCTCGCTCACGCACTGTAAGTGGTGGGGTAACACACTCGGAGGAGAGCGCTATCCACAATTTCCGCCTGTGTGAGCTCACAGACGCCTGTAATTGGCTGTAGGGCCATGATTGATGTGGCGGCTACAGCATTCGGGAATTGTAGATGTACCAGATGTACTTTACCACAGCGCCACTCGGTGACCCATTTTTATATCGATTTAATTATTCTATCATGTCCAGTTACTGGGATATGGCCAGTGTGAGCTTGTTTACAAGGAGCACCTTAGAAACCTCAGCATAAAGGTTCAGCTCTAAAGCATTTAGAGTGTTTCAATGAGGAATCCCTCACATAGTAATAAAGCAAAAACAGTCATTTTGACATCAGGATTTCCCTGCTGTCCCTAAAAATAACTTGATCAGCAGCATGGTTTTATAGCAGTTTTTCCTTCACAAAATAAGTGAATGATAGCAAGTGATTTAAACAATGCTTAGGATCAAACTTTCTCAATTGTGTTAAAGGATCAGGACGATAATAGTTATCAATTTATTTTTGGCAAAATTGAAGATCTGCACTCCATTGGCCAAGCTTTCTTGATATGACATGGCATAACAAATTATATTTATGTTAAAAATCTGGCATCATGTGACACATATTGTACACATAGTGTTTTCCTCCTTAACTTTCAAGTTTGCCATAAAATGATTTAAAACAAGTAAAACATTTGACAAGGTTACAGCAAGGTGCATGCTGCTTTCCAGTAATAAAAAAATAAGAATAATGAAGATGAATAAAAATGAAAACTTGTGATAAACATGCATGGCTATGAAATAAAATACTGAAAAACAGAATAAGTTTAAACATTGGCTTGATCATTTTATACGGTATAAAAACAAATCTTAGGAATTTGAAATGCATACACATGTAGCATATACAATGTCAGGTAGCTTGACTATAGTAGGAAGCTTTAGGGAACTGACTTGTGTTTTACCTTGTAGCAGAATTGTAAGTGATTAGGGCCAGTCCTTAATTTACTATGGGTTTTCCTAAAGATCATGGTTGTTGTACAATAAAATTTGGGAACAAATCATTAAAAAAAAATCCCACAAGGTTTAGGAGTGGGAATTTTTGGCCATTTTTCCATAAGCACATTTGTGAGGTCAAACACTGATGTTGGACGAGGAGGCCTGACACACAGTCTCCGCTGTAATTCATCCCAAAGGTGTTGCATCAGGTTGAGGTCAGGACTCAGTCAAGTTCTTCCACACCAAACTCTCCATATCTTTACTGCGCAGCCTTGTTTTTTTTTTTTTTTTTTTTTTTGTGCAGCACTCAATTTCGTTGCACTTGTGTAATGACAATAAAGATTCTATTCAAAAGAGTTGAAGCTGTTATAGCTGCAAAGGGTGGGCCAACATCATATGAAACCCAATGGATTAAGAATCGGATGTTACTCAAATTCATATGCATGTGAAGGCAGGCGGGTCAATACTTTTGACAATATAGTGTATCTTGTATAGAGAAGAAATGAACAACACCGCAACACATCCTGTTCAGGTTGATATTTATCACAAATGTCTGATAGGCCAATTAAATGAGGCTTGAAGACTTTTCCCTTTTAATCTTGCACGATTTCAGTGCTAACATTCTGCTTTAATGTTGTTGTACATGAATGTAGAGCAAAACTCACACATACCAGAGGGTCTGCAGCATTCTGGGAAAGAAAGGCTAGGTCAGTTTAAGGTTATGTGACTGGAGTGTAAGGCTGTGATCTTCACTCTATGTTAAAATGTCACATTCTTCTGTGGGTTATGAGAATGCTGAGTGCATAAGAAGAATAACAGAGTAACAGAAAAGTAACAGAGAACTTCCCGAGAAACCTTGACACGCACAAACATGTACAGTAAATGCGCACACACTTTTGCTTTCTCTCTCTTTCTCTCTCTCTGTTTCTCAAACACAAACTCATTACCTTTTTCTGGCGGTTATGGATATAGACGAAAAGGCCGATGAGTAACAGAAAAACTCCCAGACCCAGCAGGATGAAAGGGAAGACTGGTACGATTTTCACAATAAAAAGCAGCTTCTGCAGCCTCTGGGCTGATGCGTCATCAATCACAACGGACTAGAACATACAAACACGTACACACATCATCATTCAGTGCACACTACAATACAAACTAGCTAATACATGATCATGACAGACACCAATAGGAATCATATACTGTACAAAACATTATAATAATACAGTCTATTATCAATATTTTTTTATTTTGATACTGTTCTGTAACAGCTGTTGTTGCAGTAGTGGCATTTACAAAGTGTATATTTGCATGTTAAGCGAGATGAGTTCAATATCGTAAAACAAACTATAAAGGGACTTGTATGGTGGATGCTATGCATTAACTATTGGAAACTAATGGAAACTTTTTTTTTGCATTTATGGGAGGAATCTCCTTCCATATTAATTATTGTTATCATTATTAGTATTCTTTTTGTTGCTGTTTTTATCTGTTGATGGAAAAAGTATTCTTTCATAACAACATTATTCCCACAGTTCCAGAGCTAAATAAATAAATAAAAATAAAAATGTATCAACTATCATTAGGCAAAAATCAAAACAAATGTATTTTTCAAAAATACTCCTTCTCCTTTAAATTCAAAAATCATTTCTTACCTCATTAAGGAACATGACAGGGAAAACGATGCCATTCATGTTTCTGGATATTCTGCATAACACACACACACACACACACACACACACACACACACACACACACACACACACACACACACACACACACACACACACACACACACACACTTTGGTTTTATACTGACCTAATTATTAAAACAGCTAATTTATTATACAAATTAAATGGCTATTCTAAAAGGAACTCTAACCTTAACCACAGTAACTAAAAGGAAATATATTTTGGAAAAATATGGCAAATTTTTACGCCTCATTTCATATAAAATAAAATAAAATAAAATGATGTAGAGTAAATTAATGAAATGGGAACAAATGTTTTTTTCTGCAACAGGCTGCAAAGTGCCTAAAGATAGAATTCAAAAACTGGTTGTTTATGTAACAACCTCAGCAGTAACCTAATTTCCCCTCTCGTCTGTTTCAACCACTCAGCATTCAGCATCACCACTGTACTAATCACCTGCCTGAATATCTGTCATCATCTGCACCTGTTTCTCACTGGTTCATGCACTGAGTTAGATTTTTTGTTAATACTTGAATGATTCATAGATCACTGTGTGGGTTAACAAATAAAAACATTCTTCTAAAACTGGAGTTAAAAAAGCCATTCAGGAAGCCTGGAGAATTATTCCTCAAGACTATATTAAATACAAGTCCAATATCTCAAATGTCTAATATCTCAAAATATGACAAAATAAGGGAGGGGAGGGTGCGGTGGCAACCATACATTTGCATAGTAAAGTATGTTTACTGTAAATATATATGCAGAATAGATAAACTAAAAGTGATTAAAATAGATAATAAAAAATGTACTTACGGAAATCCGGATATTCTATCAAGTTTAATGTTTATCTGGGCTCTTTTGGCAGCACGGACTGGCACACCTGTGGTCTACACACACACACGTTATTACACATGTGGACAAAATTGTTGGTACCCTTCGGTCAATGAAAGAAAAACTCACAATCGTGACATAAATAACTTTAATCTGACAAAAGTAATAATTTAAAAAAATTCTATGAATGTTAACCAATGAAGGTCAGACATTGCTTTTCAACCATGCTTCAACAGAATTATTTAAAAAAATAAACTCATGGAACAGGTCTGGACAAAAATGATGATACCCCTAGAAAATACTGAAAATAATGTGACCAAAGGGACATGTTAATTCAAGGTGTGTCCACTAATTAGCATCACAGGTGTCTACAATCTTGTAATCAGTCAGTGGGCCTATATATAGGGCTCCAGGTAGTCACTGTGTTGTTTGGTGACATGGTGTGTACCACACTCAACATGGACCAGAGGAAGCGAAGGAAAGAGTTGTCTCAGGAGATTCGAAAGAAAATTATATACAACCATGTTAAAGGTAAAGGCTATAAGACCATTTCCAAGCAGCTAGATGTTTCTGTGACTACAGTTGCACATATTATTCAGAAATTTAAGATCCATGGGACTGTTGCCAACCTCCCTGGACGTGGCTGCAGGAGGAAAATTGAAGACAAATCAAAGAGACGGATAATCCGAATGGTAACAAAAGAGCCCAGAAAGACTTCTAAAGAGATCCAAGGTGAACTTCATGCTCAAGGAACATCAGTGTCAGATCGCACCATCCGTCGTTGTTTGAGCCAAAGTGGACTACATGGGAGACGACCAAGGTTGAAAACAAATCATAAAAAAGCCAGAATGGAATATGCCAAACTACATGTTGACAAGCCACAAAGCTTCTGGGAGAATGTCCTATGGACAGATGAGACAAAAATGGAACTTTTTGCCAAGGCACATCAGCTCTATGTTCACAGACGGAAAAATGAAGCATATCAAGAAAAGATACTTTCCCTACTGTGAAACATGAAGGAGGCTCTGTTATGTTCTGGGGCTGCTTTGCTGCATCTGGCACAGGGTGTCTTGAATCTGTGCAGGGTACTATGAAATCTCAAGAATATCAAGGGATTCTAGAGAGAAATGTGCTGGCCAGTGTCAGAAAGCTGGGTCTCAGTCGCAGGTCATGGGTCTTGCAACAGGACAATGACCCTAAAAACACCCAAGAATGGCTAAGAGGAAAACATTGGACTATTCTATTGAGCATCTTTGGAAGGAGCTGAAACATGCTGTCTGGAAAAGGCACCCTTCAAACCGGAAACAACTGGAGCAGCTTGCTCATGAGGAGTGGGCCAAAATACCTGCAGAGAGGTGCAGAAGTCTCATTGACAGTTACAGGAATCGTTTGATTGCAGTGATTGCCTCAAAAGGTTGTGCAACAAACTATTAAGTTAGGGGTACCATCATTTTTGTCCAGGCCTGTGCCATGAGTTCATTTTTTTAAATAATTCCGTTGAAGCATGGCTGAAAAGCAATGTCTGACTTTCATGGGTTAACATTCATAGAATTCTTATTTATTATTACTAAAGTTATTTCTGTGACCATTGTGGGTTTTTCTTTCATTGACCGAAGGGTACCAACAATTTTGTCCACGTGTGTATATACCGTATATACAGTATAGTACTTTCTTACTCTTTAATAAATGTTACATATTGGGTTTAGATGTTGTGCTACTACACAACACAGCTAGAGGACCTATAATAATAACTAAGGTTACTTTTACCTTACAACAGGAGAAACTATATTTCAAACAGATCCACCTTGATATGTATAAAACTTTCACATATACACAGACTACAGGCAATTTGGGAACACCAATCAGCATGTCTTTGGGAGGAAACCAGAGCAAATCCACCAAGCACAGGGAGTACATGCAAACTCCATGCACACAGAAACGGGAATCGAGCCTGGGTGGGAATCAAACCCGGACCCTGGAGATACAAGGCAACAGTGCTATCCACTACACCACCCTGCCGCCTCAGCCTTGTCTGTCATCAATTATTTCAGTGTTTACACATTGTATTTGCTATAGTAACTTTATTTTACTTGTTTCTCTTCATTTTAGCATTCTCACGCATGTAATATAAATTTTGAAAACCAGGTATGGTCTGTGTCAATCTTTAAGAGTTCAGGAAATGCATATGTGAATGTGCAGCACAATGGCTACATTTTTTATTAATTGAATGAACAATGAAAACTTGTATATGCTCAGACACTACAGTTAGCACTGTCGCCTTGCACCTCCCAGGTTCGATTCCCATGTCGGGTCTGTGTGCATGGAATTTGCATGCTCGGGGGGTTTCCTCCCTTTTCCTCCCACAGTACAAAGACATTAGACATTAGGCTAATTGCCATTTCTAACTTGCCTGTAGTGGATATACGCATGTACTTTTCAATGACCATTTTCACACTTTTATGGTTGTTTCAGTTGAATGCATATTTTTTTCTACAGTTCTAACTAATTATTCATCAAATATGCACTAACACACACTTTTCTTAAGTCCTCACTGACTGAAAGAAGTAGCCACAATAACAAACACATCAAAAACTAACTAATCAACATCAAAAGTAAACTACATGAGTATTAGTTAATTGCATTTACAGGTTTCAGGAAGTTTCGTTGATCCAAAGAGGGAATTTGCTTACAGGGTTCAGATCGAGGAAAGTCTGATGATGTTCGTGCACTGGTGAAATTCCCTCAACAGCATCAACGTATTTCTGATCAGCCAGGTAGAAATGAGGGAAAGAGACGATGACAGGAGCACCTGGAGAAGAAATGTATAAGTAAATAAGATTACAACATGGACAGGTGAGGTGAACATTAAAGAAGAGACAAAGGGCAGTAAAGAAAAGAGGGGGAAAAGTATTATATAATAAGCATAAACTTTTTTATCCACTTCGGTGTATAAATTAGCATGTGCGGACAAACTTCCTGAATTGAAAATGAAATGTGCCTCTTTTGCATTTATCTCAGCCACAAGTAAAGTAACTTCTGGTTATCTCTAAACATGAAAAGAAGAAAACTGCATTTAAAGAGCATCTCAGACATTTTCCCTTTCGGTTTATATTAATCACATGGCATGTAGCAATCCAACACCCTGTTCAAAACCTAACATTGATTATACAGGGTGATTCACCCGAAACAGGCCCCAAATATTCTGTAATAATTCTTGATAGGACAAAGCAACCTGGATATCCTTGCTAATATCTTCAGGAACATGAAGTGCCGAGTTAAAATGTGTCTGGCAGAAAACAAAACTCACTTCCAGCATCCCATGTAGACCAATTGATTACATCCGATGTAGACCAATTGAATACATACTTCAAGGTATGTAGTGTATCTTTTTGATTCAGATTGCGTCATCATAGCAAGAGTTTTTTTTTACAGAATATTTGGGCCCTCTTTTGAGTGAATGTATGGACCTATGGGTATGTAGTGTATGTATAACTAGTAGTGTAGTGTATGTATAACTAGCTAGCTTAGGGGCACAAATTTTTCCTCTCAATGTGTGTCATGGTTAGTATCGCTGTTTTCATACTGTAGCATGGGATCAGTTTACACTGGCATGTGCTTGTGCTTCTGTTTTATTCCTGTCTCTTCCACTGTCTAGTCATTATTTGTGACCCTATTGTGTTCACCTTTTCCTAATTTAGTTCATCTATTTATACTCTCCTTGTGCTTTGTTTCTTTTCAGAGTCTTACTATCCATTCATGTTGTTGCACCTGAGCCACAATTCCCTTGTGTCTTATTTCAAAGTTCGGTGTATCCTGCTTCATGGTTTGGACTCTTGTGTGTTTTCCTTGTTTCATGAATGGCTTTTAGGAAATCACACGTTGAGTTTACACAATTCTGCCTGTGTGTCTTACTAAGTAACGTTAAAAGATGAATAAAACCTTTATATGTATATTTTTTAAAGATGTATTATTTCCTACAGTAAATGGCCATCCACCTTTTGCCATAATTTGGCAAGAACAACATTAAGAAAACTTTCCTAGACATAACACATATAATCACATTTTTTTTTAAATGTTGCTCATCTATCACAAACCACTAGCACAATGTGTCCTTATCTATCAATTAAAAGATGAAACCATAATCGAACTGCTAACTAGATGTTGTATAGGTACTAAACCATTATATATGTAGGGCAATATTCCATGCTTATAAGTTTATATTAATAAACAGAGTGAACTGGATTGAAAGTGAACTGAGAGAAGATACAGTAACACCTGAACAGTTGGATTTGTAGTAAAAAAATAAACCATTGCCAAACAAAACCATTTTTGCCATTTTTATGAGCACATTTGACAAAATGATTTTTAAAAATTCCTTAAAAACAATGCAAAGATGAAAAACTACAAGTAAACTCACAACCAAGGATAGGACCTTGTATGGGAGACACAGTCATATCTTTCCTTCCTTGCATTTCTATGCAATCTTGTATTTACTCATAAGATGAAACTTTAACATTCTAACCTTCATAACCCTTTTTGTGACACACAATGCTTACAAATCAAAAACCTTTTACACAACTGAGGTTGTTTCAAAACTTTTAAATATTTTTATGCTTTTTTTGCCCTACTTGAATGAGACTTGTTTGCCCTACATGTTGCAAAATTTAAACATCTTGTGTTTCAGACATCTGCATTATCTACTTTATATACCTTGATTTAGAACTGAAGACCAGAGAGCCAATCCAGGTCTTCAACTTCACAAAAGCTCACATTTCTTTCTCTAGGCACTAAACATCAATCTTTATGTCTTCATCAAACATGAAATGATCTTTCACTTGGATAGCTAGTGTTACACTTCTTGGCATTTCTCTGCCCTGGCATGTATTGCTTTGAATGGTTTTTAAGTTCTATTTAATTGGCCTTTCCCTAGGCCATGGTTTTCCAACCCTGTTCTTGCAGTCGTGTTTGGGGAACTTGGTTAAAATAAACTAAAATTCAGTTAATATATATTATATGTTATATTAAAAAGCAGCAAAACAAATAATAGCTAAAATGCTTTGAGTTTTATTACATGATTTTACTTTGTTTAAAACATCAAACCTTAACTAAACCAAGGCTGATTATATAATTAGATGATATGTTGAAATAGGTGCGTTTGGGTTCTCCATGAACAGGGTTAAGAAACAGCACAAGAACATTGTTTCAAATAACAAATCCTTTGTTAGACCAATGTATTGTTTCAAGTTTCCAAGTATCTCCTACATTATGCTTCAATCCTGCTATCAACTTGTCCTTCTTGTATATTTACCTCAAAACATCTATGCTATTTAAATGGCGTTAATTTACCAAGGAAATGACCTTTGTTACAAAACCATCATGTCTCATGAACTCAGCCAACCCTTCTAAATTTTTTGGCTGTCTCTTTCATTTCCCGCTATTTTTATCCACGTCACATTACATGATGCACATACTTGATTACGCTGTGTGCCCCATGACCCAAATGTCTTTTGACACAATGATCATTAAACAATGGCTCTGAGGGACAAGCAATAAAATAGTTAAAGCTCGTTTAAGGTTTAGCTCATACAACCGTGGCCAGAAGTTTGGGGAATTTTTTCACAAAGTCTGTTGCTTCAGTGTTTTTAGATCTTTTTGTCAGATGTTACTATGGTATACTGAAGTATAGTTGCAAAAATTTCAAAGGCTTTTATTGATAATTACATTAAGTTTATGCAAAAAGTTCTTTTTCACAACCTCTGCAGTTCGCCCTGGCATGCTACTGCATCAATCAAATTCCAGTTAAAGCTTGTTTTAAAACTTACAGAAAACATGTGTGACACTATAAATCAACGTCACAAGCTTGTATAAGTACGACTAATAAACTATTATGCTATTATTAGAAATCGTCGCAACTGAATAATCCATTTCCCGGTCTGCCACAGTGCTTTATGGCATCTCAAGTCAAAAAAATGAGATGCTGCACTGTGACGTTTGGAAAACTTAAAAGGTTAAACAGGGTAACAGTTATTACATTCTGAAGTGTTACTCTGTTCCACAGCATGACGCCAAATATCATTTGGGTCCGTACATCTAGAACAGGTTGTATCGGTGTACAAGGTCACAAGACTGAAATAAATGACACATAACACATTCAGTCACATGGACACACATGCTTGTACACACCAAAACAGACATGCACACACACACACACACACACATACAGAATGTGTTAGTGGGACAGAGGGGAACATTTTCCAGTGTGTGTTTGACAACAAAGGAGAAGTGGAAATGAATAGAGGAATGAACACACACACACACACACACACACACACACACACACACACACACACACACACACACACACACACACACACACATATTGTCAGGGATAACCCCTAGAGGGCGTCACGCGCCCTGAGACGTTATGTTTCACTTCATTTCCCAATGTGCAACTCGGTCAGGTGACATGGGCGCGCACCTGAACCGAGTTGGGTTAATTATTAGTTAATTAGTTAATTAGTGTATTAATTAGTTTCGTTATAAATAGGTTGTTTTGAGTTTCAGTTGGTGTCTAGCAATCGTTAATTTAATCTAGTAGATGTTAGTAGAGTTTAGTTCGTGTTTCCCGTTACTGTGTCGTGTTCTGGTTTGTTTCATATAAAGTATATTTGTTTGTTTGATTTCTTTATTTGTGAATAAAAACATCATTCCTAACAAGAGCTGGACCTCTGCAGTTATGCCTCGCACTCACAGACGTGACACATATATTCCTCTATTATATATATAACACAAAAGTGTTAACACAAAAGTCTGAAAGGACACTGTAAATGAAATTAAGGTCATACAAACTAAGGACATGGACACACACACAAAAAACACAAGCAGCAGGTGGGAGATTAGAAACTAGTCAGGAATTCTGTGTCAGGTGACGAGGTGTACAGAGACAAAGTGTGTGTGTGTGTGTGTGTGTGTGTGTGTGTGTGTGTGTGTGTGTGTGTGTGTGTGTGTGTGTGTGTGTGTGTGTGTGTGTGTGGTTAGGGGCTCACATGCCTGAGCTCTGACTTAAGGTACTAGATATAAATCCATATCTCATCTACATGTTTCACTGTGAGCAGTGTGGGAATTAGAAGTACATGAATAATCTAAGTTAATGCACGGCTAGCTGGTGCAACATCACTACCTGCAACTAAAACAACAAAAGCATTTTATGGATCAAATTTAAAGTTGAGGGTTAAGGCCTTTTAGGAGTTAGGGGTTTCCAGGGGTTAGGGTGGAGGCATATACACATACTCATATGCTCATTCACACACTACGGGGAATTTGGAAACACCAACTAGCCTAATCTTCATGTCATTGGAAACCAAAGTACCCGGAGCAAACCCACTAAGCACAGGGAGAACATGAAAACTTCATGCACACAGACCCTGAGGCAGGAATTGAGCCCAGACCCTCAAGGTGCAAGGTGACAGTGCTAACCACTAAGCCACCATGCTGTCAGAAGGACAACAGTATAAACAATTTTCAACAGTAAAAGCTTCTAAAATATATTTTTTTCCAATAAAGATATTTAAAAGACTTGAATTATTAGCACTGTCAGTCATATGTTTGAATATCATTAATCATGGTTAATGTTCAACTTAAATACTGATAACTACTATGAGAAAAACATACTGTAGCAGCTGGTGTTTTTTCTGGTGATGTGTGCCTTCTTAGCTTCAATGTGAATTTGTAGTAATAGTTGATAGGGTTTTTTAAATAAGACATTTATTAAAAGTTTTTATTATATATTACTGATTTATTTGTTTGGCCTTATATATTTAACACGACAATTTATATTTCATAATAACCATGTTATTTGTATATTTATATACTTATTATGGATTCTATTTTAACATCAGCTATAGCTTAACTTTATAGCTTTCAAATTATTTGATAAAAAATAAATACATTAAAGCCTAGAGTGTTGTGGTACATTGTGTAAAAGTTTTTTTTTTTTAAACAAAAAATTCTCACTAAGCTGAAATTTTTTAATGTTTGCAATGCTCAAGGGAGCAGGGTTTGGTCAAAAATGATAAAGATAAAGTTGTTTTGAAGTTTCAGAAGCCAGTCAAGGTTATATCAACATGCACTTTAAATTTACTTTACCCTCTTTCTCAACATTAAACTGCATGATCTGTAGGTGTATTCTAGGACTGTGGTACCATTTGTGATATAACATTTGCAATATGTAAGTAAAGCTAAAATACTTTTTAAGCATAAATAATGTATTGTAACCTATTTGTTTTTCAGATAAATGTCTTAAACATTTATAAAAGTTATAAATGGTTCACCATTTCAGTCAGCACTGTTGCATTAGAGTGAGGACAAGAATCAAACAAAAACCCCTCCAGCACAACCTAGACAAGGCAGTTCCTGAAAACTCAGCACAAAACCAAGAGAAAGACTGGTGAGAAGAGGCTAACAGTAGCTCTGAAGCAGTTAGAGTGGAGGAGTGTAGAGGCTGGGAGTGGAGTGAAAGTGCACCACATAACCATTTAAAGAGCGCTGCATGATTTAAGATTGAAAGGGAGGGTGATTATTCACTGCTTAAGAAGACAGCACAAGAGTTGCTTTCAGTCAAGATGTTGTCTTTTAGTGTGACCAGACCAAGGTCAAGACTGTATTTGGGCCAGTTTTAAAGCGCTAACAAAAACCATATCCCTAAAGTGAAATACGATGATGTCAGCACCATTCTAACAAAAATATTGATATACTATGGTTTACACAGCAACTTCCAGATCTGAATCTCACTGAAAATCTGCAGCACCCATAGACCAAAAGTCAAATCATTACCCAGCAGTGTAAAAAACTTTTACTGCAGCAAAATATAGTTCTACCAAGTTTGAAGAAAACAGGAACTATGTTATTAGGCAAGGGAAACAAGGACAATGAGCAATATCAAGGAATATGAATGTAATTAAATACATAGGAAATAACAAGACAAAATGTGATTGTGTTGCGAGATAGGTGATTACTGCTGGCTGTTGGGAGATATAGTATAGTTCAGTACCTCTATGACGACTACCATGACAACTGCCACGACAAATTTGTGGCATTAATGTTAAATATATTATGTTTGAAAACCCCTTTTCCTTCAGTCATTCATTACAGGTTATGACAAATGTATATTAAATCAACCCTGTTGACTGAGCACATTCATCCATATGAAATAAATACAGATGGTAGACAAGGGGTATTCTAGTTTCACCGTCGTGCCTCACGGCAACAGTATTTGAGTTTATAAGTTTGCTGGTAAAGTGGCGCTGTATAACTATAGACCAACGCCTCAGGACAGTTCATTCTGTCAAGGATTAATGAGCCGCAGCTCCTTTAGAGCTGAACGTAGTAGCGGATGAAATCAAGTGTAACAATGTAGTTAAACGAATTCACAAACACAGTACTAAAATGTACCTGTAATATTCTATATGTATCATTAACACACACATTTCTGAATTTCTTGATTATAGGAGGTGGAAAAGATCTCTTTTTCATGATTTTCACGGATATTTTAATAATGACTGACAAAGTCACGGTGATCATATTGTATATAAAAGAAGCACAAATTGGGGGCATTATAAGCTAAAACAACCATACCAAAAATGCACATTTTCTTACATACAATATTGGAAATAATTACAAAAATAAAGGTTAAAAAAGGTTAAATTGCACCAAAAGTTTGTGCAATTGTTTATAAACCTGCTAGTGTTTGATTAGCATACACACCAAGACTCATGCATTTCATGTCATGGACTCTACTCAACCGGAAATCGGTTATTTTGGGTTGTTTGCAAAATGCTTCTATTGGAATTTGATAGACTTCTCCTAAGGAATTTACATGATTGTCACTAAACCAGGCCCATGTAATCTCAAGACACTGAGGATGCAAAATTGCAAAGGGATTTTTGATATATTAAATGGGTCAGCCGTGACGATGCCTTAAACTTGTGCCGGTTAATAACTTCCTGTGTGACATCATATTGAGTGACATCACATTGAGTGACTTCACACTATGGTGTCACTCAATGGGATGTCACTCAAGAATGTCACTCAAATTGAGTGACATCATATCAAGTGACATCACATTGAGTGGCATTATAGTGTGATGCATTTTTCCAGCATCCAGGGCTTTTTGAAGGTCTTTTCTAAAATTTACTTACATATTATAAGAAAGGAAGGCCTTCCCAGAAAAATGCAATCTGTTATAGCAGTGTGGGTGGTATCAAATACTGATGTGATTGTCATATATCCATGCTTTTTTTTTCCATATAGTAGACAGAACATTACCTTTGCGACACACTGAAACGTCTAAGACCCCATCATCTAGGCATTTGTTTTTCTCAAGGCAGAAACCTTCATTTTCTGGATTGTTATTTCCACTGGCTAAAACAGCATGAGGAGGAGTGTATCGATATGCCGGAATCCCCTTTACGTCCACTTCTTTCTCAAACTTCATGTAGATTGACCTAGAAAATATAATTATAAAAAAGCATGAAATAAGATGAAAATAAAGCACATGGCTGTTTATAGACAGAGACACTGAATCAAGAATTCCCTTTTTATAATCAGTTTGATATTAATAATAATAAATATAGTTGCAAGCAACGATGACGGGCCCAAGCACCCTGTGCCATCGCTACCCAGTGCGCACCGCACAACCTGTGATATTTGAGTGCGGTAAGACCTTGAAAAAGCCATCGCCACTCGGTTGCACCACACAACCTGCACACATCACAAACTATACAGGACTAATGTCAGTTTGGGCCCTAAATATTTGTTCAGTGCGTTAGTGTGTGTGTGTGTGTGTGTGTGTGTGTGTGTTGGGTGTGTGTGAGAGAGAGAGATGTGTTTGTGTGTGAGAGTGTTAACATTTGTGATGTGTATCTGTGTACAATAGGCCACAGATGCTGGAAAATAAGCCTCACATTATGATGTTCCTGAATGTGATGTCACTGAACGTGATGTCACAGAAGGTGTCACTGAATATAATGTCGCTCAATATAATGCCGCAGAAACTTATTAATAATTTTTTGGTGTGTTTAAGACATTATCACGGCTGGCCCGTTTGAGATATTAAAAATCCCTCCGCAAGTTTGCATCCTCAATGTCTTTAGATCACATCGGGCCAGTTTGTCAGCGATTGTATAATTTCCCTAGGAGGAGTATATCAAAATCCATCGGGTGTGTTTTTGCAAATGACCCAAAATAAATGGCCTCCTGTTGAGTTAAACGAAAGTTGTTCGGCTCGATGAGCTCTAAATGTGTACCGAGTTTCGTGTGCCTACGTGAAAGTGTGTATGAGCTATACAGCAAAATCTCGTGTGGGGGCCCCTGGGGACCCCGGGCCACGAGACTCTCAGACATCCTGATGGCAGCAGATTCCAACCTGTCTGCCAAATTTCATCAGTTTTTGAACATGTTAAGACCCTCGAAAAGTCCAAAAGGGTGGGAAAAAAAAAACCTTAGGAAAACAAGAGGGTCCTGCGCACCTTATAGTGCTTGGGCTCTAATAATACTAATAAGAAAAAAAAAAGAAGAAGAAGAAAACTCATAATAAAGCATATTTAATGTTGTTTAATTTATATTAAAGAACGTCCATTTTATCACAATCTTTTCAAGGAATTTGGCTCTGCTTTAATTACACATCCATGTTAACATTTAGCCTACTTGGCACTGAAGATTAAATAGATGGAATAGCCTGATATTTCTTTCCCCCATGTCTTTGTTTTCACTGCAGTGTTAGAATTGTGGGAAGGTATAATTTTTCCAACACAGAAATTTTGTCATGAGATAACGCTTGAACACAGCAAACAGTGCTTCCTTTTCCTGTTCTAAAAAATATTTAGGGGAAAAGTCAATAGAGTGAAAACACGCAGGCGTAACTTCACTGCTCTATTCACTACTTAGAAAGTTATATAATAAAAAGGTTTACATATTTACATTGTATTCCACCTGTAAAATTAATTATAAAATATCTTAATCATCATCTTTGCTCTATCCTTTATCCTGCTTCATCCTTTGTATATGGTTGCATGGCGTGTGTATGTGTTGGGGGGGATTAGGTGATACTGTAGGTGTAGGTCATGTTCATAATAATCATTGTACCTATGCTTGATTAGGAAAGAATTGTTTGTCCAATTCCACTAATAATGGCACATAAAGTTCTAATAAGACCAGTGTTTCAGATGTGAAGCAGGCAGTCCGATCATGGATCCAGTGTACTGAGAAAACTTTCTACATTGATGGTATCTAAGCACTAGTGAAATGCTGGGATAAGTGCATCAATAAGGGATAAGTGCAAGTCTAGGAGGAATTATATAGGTTAATATGTTAAGTATGAGTTTAGTAAAGTTTGGCCTGTGGAAAAAAATACACACAATTTTACTAAAACTTTACTTGCCCACATTAAACCTTTTGGTTCTAAATTAAATGACAAGGACAAAAAAAAATGTGTAGCACTATGTTTCCAGCCTCTGCAAGATTTAGCAGGTGGGCATATTCATGTCCATTAAAATAGATTTTTAAGGGATTAGAAGGAAACAGCTATCATATATGGTAATGTGCCCCTTTTTCAAAATATTGAAAGTACAATGTGTGTCTGTGTGATTTTGAAACTGAAATGGAAATAGGTTTATTACATGACATTTTTAAAAATACATTTACTTAAAATAAAAAAATATTTTAACATAAATTACTTGATTTGAAGTACTGAGTGATTATGTTCATGAACACTCTTTATAATCTAAAGATTGGTCATAAATTAAGGCACAGTAAAGAAGAAACATGGAATTATAATAAACAGTAACACTTGCATTACAACCTGATTATAAGGTATAGATGAATGATTTATAGCATGTTATTAGAACTTTATGAAGTATTATTCATTTTAATAAACATACTGAAAGTAATCAGTATGAGCAATCAGAAAGCAAGTTTAAAGGATGGAACATGGAGTACTTGGTCCTGTGTTCTCTCCAATGGTGTATAAAGGTTAAAACAAGCTTGATGAGTTTTAGCTGTCACAGATCCAAGGGCTAGAAGAACGAGCGTCATAGGGATTCTTTCCATGTGAACAAAGAATGTGATGTGTACATTTATACCAAGGGTCTCACTAAAAATAATACTTCCCATCATCGTAAAACTCAGAAAATGAGAATGACATGCACTTAGGTTGGAGGTTATGGGTAAAAGTTACGTAATAAATGAGTAAGGGGTAAAAGTTACAATAAATAAAAAACCAAAACTGTACATAAGCTAATTAAAAAAAACATCTCTGACTTAAATTTTAATAATAAGAAGAATATTTGAATAATACTGTATTATTTAAATATTATTATTATTATTATTATTATTATTATTAATCAAATAAACTATGAAAATAAGTGCAAAATGTCATCCACATACTTTTGGGTGCAAACAGTGTATACAGCCATGACAATGATATAGGCACTATTGACAACAATGTTGAATTCTAAACTATAGATAAAGATATCACAATTTCTTATTCCTAACCAAAATTCATTGCAAATTATGAGCAGTTATACATTTTCATTTGATCCCTGGATTAGCTGAAATGTCAGACATTACATTCTTCCTACACAAGGTACAATTGTATGTTCCTTGTATCATAGTTATAGGCATCTCCTAATATTGACATATTCTTTAGTTCGCCTTTATTCCTGCACTGCACATGATGCCCACTCATTATCCTGGAGGTGCTCAGCCTCAGTAACCCTTGTCCGGCCAAGGATCACTCTTTACAGTCTAAAAATGTCGCACCCCACCCACCTACAGGCCCGGCTCCAGCCTTGGTCCTATTAGCCCTTAAGTCTTTTAGTAATTACATTCATGTCTGTCTATATTTATTTATTCATTTATTTTCACCTACTGACCTAGGCCTGAGGTTTATTTTTATTTATTAAAAAAAAAAAAAGTAGAAAGGATTAAACATAAAAATGTTTTACTGAGTGTTTCACTGCAGACGAGCCGATATTAACTTTAACATTAACCACACTCACGTATGACACAAGCACACACATAGTGAAGTTGCTTTCTTCACAGCAATCCACAAAAAAACCCTAAAACTAAATACAAATACTCTTACATCAATTATTTATAATATTATAATATAATAAGCATTTATTTTAATTTTGTGTCCAAGTTCTTTAGTAATTGTTCTGCAACAACGGCCCTGGTGAGGAAAAAAAAAGTTTAAAAAGGTTGTAGCAGTGTGGGAGATGAATGTGTTTAACCACAATGCAATGTCAAATTTCCATGAAATCCTCAAAAGGAGATAAAAGCTAGTGTTATTAGAGAGGTTCCTTGTTAAAGATTCCAGTTTCCAGAGTCTTTGACTCTTTGCCAGAAAGCAGTGATCCTGTTAGTATGTGTGCGCGTGTGCACCTGTGTATGTGTGTGAACACCAGTCGAAATCCAAGGTTTAACTTTATACACTGTAGCTAATAATAATAATAAAATAATAATAATAATAATAATAATAATAATAATAAATAAATAAATAAATAAATAAATAAATAAATAATAATAATAATAATAATAATAATAATAATAATAATAATAATAATATAATCATAATTACAGAATGAGTTATTCTATCCTTATGTTGTTTGTTATTCTTGTTACAGTAGACATGTTCGTTCACATATATATTTTTTTTCTCCAGAGTTCCGATTGTTAGATCTTATCCGAGCTGTCCAACCTTTAACACAGTTTAAAACGTGCGTGCTTGTGCATGTGTTCATGTGTTGCACTGGGAATTAAAAAACCTCTTGCCCACTTCCATACTTTTTTTTATTTATTAAAAAAAAATAAGTAGAAAGGATTAAACATAAAAATGTTTTACTGAGTGTTTCACTGCAGACGAGCCGATATTAACTTTAACATTAACCACACTCACGTATGACACAAGCACACACATAGTGACAATTAATAGTGTAAATTATGCTGTATGCTTTATATACTATTAAAGTCTGCACACTGCACTTAGATATATTATATACAGTAATAGTTACTAGAGAGCAAAATTAAAAACTTTCCCACCATGGAGGTCTACACTAACATGTCTTAATGTTCTTATTAAGCTTGGTTGTAGTATCAGTCTATCAATTATAATTTTTTTAGCATTATTTATTTTCCACATATTTAATTGTGTTTAATGTAATAATAAATGAATTAAGAGGAAAGGCCAGACAATGCTGTAATTTCCTTACACAGTTAATGATTAATGATCATGTGAATACTGGTGAATAATTAGTGAATAATGATCATGTTATTCAGTGTGCCCTCTGTTTAAGTTAATTCCCACTCTGGCAATTACAGTGTTCGACTCAACAAAAGCGAGGATGTGTTCCATAAGAAGAGCAATTACTGTCAAACAAATAAAGTTCCCTATTTAAAAAACAAACAAAACTCTTTTTCACTTTTGGTCTCACACACTCACACACACACACACACACACTCACACACATACACACACACTCACACACACACACACACACACACACACACACACACACACACACACACACACACACACACACACACACACACACACACACACACACACACACACACACACAGAGAGAGAGAGAGAAAGACACACACTCTCTCTCTAAACCACCAAAATACCATTTGAAAAAATATAAATGAAAAATCAATGAACAGATATTTTGAAAAATTCTCCAAACAGCAAAAATTTTAAATAATTTTCTTTTTTAAATATAATTTATATTTATAGGAATTTCAATATGAACATATGCATACCTGTTCATTTTTGCAGTTAATCATGCAGCTTCAGATAAAATTCACATCAAGCATCGGAATTGGAAAACGTTTAATCACTGTGACTTTAACATTGGCACAGTTACTGTATGTATTTGAGTCAGAGAGGTTGGTTTGAGTATTTCATAAAGCTCTTATTCTCTTGGATTTAGACATCCACAACAGTCTCTGGAGTTTACACAGGATTGCGTGAAAGACAAAAAAAAAAAAAAAAAAAAAACTGTGTGTGAATGGTTTGCATGCTGGAACACCATGATGGTGAAAGAGATCAGAGGACCAGACTGGTTTGCGCTCACAGGAGTCTATAGTGACACAAATACATGCTCTTTATTTTTTACTTAGTGAGCAGAAAAGCATCCCAGGGTGCACAACACATCAAACCATGAGGTAGATGGGTAAGAGCAGCAGAAGACCACACTGGGCTTAACTCTGAGACTCACCGAAACTACAAAGTTGAAGAACAGAAAAAGCCCTTTTTTAACTGTCTAGATGAGTTTGTGCTTTTTTTTTTTTTTAGGTGAATTTGTGCAGATTCCTGCTCTTGGCTGACATGAACCCAATTTAGTCTTCTGTTGTTGTAGTGTGTTAACCTAAATGTTTGATGTGTGGCATCCTACAAGGTTCAATGTTTTGTGTACAAACACAATGCTTTCACACAATGTAAAGTTAAAAATGTAAAGGAAAAAAATATATATAGTTCTTGAATTATTATATCCTTCGTGTCAACTTAAACCAACTTTCATTCTCTTGTCATTCTCCTCTGACCTCTTTTGCAATATTCAGTGCAGATTGCTGCGTATGAAAATCCCAGGATTTTAGATGTTTATGGAAACAACCACTTGCAGCTCAACACCAATTTTATACCACAAAGTCACAGAGACTACATTCTTCCACTATTTCTGCTGTCGCATGAATGTGCAGGTGTATGGTTGTTACTTATAAAGTTCATGGTAGAGGTTTATTGCAGTTTCAAATGTACATATTAGATTTCTTCTAACTTCGTACTAACTTCTTAACATTCCCTTTATTAAAAAGTTTATAAAACAAAAGCATTTTCTCACCACAGATAAATGTTTATCAGAGATTTCATATTCATTTAGTGGATATAGCTTAATTAATAATACAGTGCTTTACCTGCACAGATCTGCAGTGAACACATTCAAACGCTCCTCTTTCGTCAGGAATGGGTGGAAAGCACTACCATCTGTCCCATTAATCATGTTGCTCTGGTTGGTGGCCCAGAATGACAGAAATCTAAACAAAACCATAGATAAAATCAATAAAGCATCATACTACATAACTTTCTAATTGATAAGTACTATATATACGTAATGTTTTAAGGTATTTACATTGACTTGGTACAGGACCTTGATGATACAGTTATTACTGTAAACTGTATGTTATCAAAAAAAAACATACATTAAACTTTGGGTTCATAAATCTTAACTTGAAATGAGGAAAGCAAGTACAGTCAAGTCCATACATTTTGGAATAAAGAAAAGTCTTTTGGCATTTCCCCTCTGTAAATCAACATTCAAAGATGTAAGCAAATTTAAGAATTCTAGTGTGGCTGGAACCCATGGACATGAACATATACTGAGTTTCCTTCCTCATGACTCTTTATAATACAATATACAATTTAGAATTCGTCCTACTACTTTTATTAGCAGTCAGGTCATTGATAAACACCAGTGTCTGTTTAATAGATGATGTGATATGCTCTGGATCACAAGTTGTTCTTTTCTTTCTCCTACTTTTCTCTTCCTATTATACTGGTACAAGTTCATTTTGATTTCATCATTCTTACGAATCTGGCAAAATTTTCTGGCAAAGTCTAATCTGGCCTTTAATCTGACCTGTCTGTTCTTGAGCTTTATCAGAGGTTTGCATCTTTTTGTGAAGTGTCTGTATTTACTTCATAAAGCTGTCTCTTGAGGGTAGACAATGACACGCCTACTTTCTCAACAGTGTTCTTGATTTGGATAGATGTTGAAAGGGACACCATGGACAGAATTCTGTGGTCATCCATTTCAGCTGTCTCCTGTGGTTTTCTGGGCCTTTTGTTGTTGCTGACCTTGCCCGTTTATTTACTTTTTTCAGAATGTTCCAAACTTTTGTATTGGCCACTTCCAACTCCACATGCAAGTCAGCTACTGTACCAAATGCAAAAGTCCTTATTTTTATTCCAAAATGTATGGACTTGTATACTCTGCTGTATTGCTATTTGCTACCATTTTTATAATTTTGCTACCATTAATATTGTAACTTGAATATTATAATATATAATAAGATTTTCAAAATTAAAAGAGATTTAATTTTTTTTAAAAGGGGACTGCCTACTAATGATCATCCAATCATTAAGATGTACACATGAATATTTATGATTCTTACATAATGCTTTTCTCAAACTGATTTGCCAAAAGGTAACTTTTTTATTAATTTTCTATAACAGCTGCTTTTACCGTAGTGTCAACTTTTGAATCACATAAATTTGAATAATAGATTCATATTAATGCTAAAAATATTATCTTTTCTATAGTAACAGTTGATACAGAGACTTGTTTGTTTGATGTTCGGAATTCTCCAAGAAATTATTTTGAAAAAATGTTATTAAAAAATGACAAATGTTACTGTGAGTAAATTTCTATATTTCATGAAGGAGCTTCAAGTACCTGCTCATTGTTACAATAAGGACTGGTTACTTGGTAGCATGACAAGATGATAAAAAAAATAAAAAGTTTAAAGAAACAGCAACAAAGATTTGTGGATATGATGTGACACTGATTTGCATTAAATTAAGATAAACCATTTTTTATGGTTACAATTGTCAAATTGCTGTGGTACAAGATGAATAAAACCCTTCAGAGTGTGCAATTATTAAAGAAAAAAAAAACTGCACTGGTAATAGTTTTTCTGCTCAATGTCTGGAGCCATAGTTGATTATGTTCGTATAATAGCATGCTGTATAGTGTTTAATAAGTTATTTCTTATAACCTTTTTTGTATTTTTATTTTCTTCCCAAAAACTCATGCACATAATGCACAATGAAGTCCCAAAATAAAACCTTTCTCCTCTTCCTTCCCTCTATTGTCCTGGAATATTAGTAAAAATGGGTGGAGATGATAAAACGACTTTACTTCTCTCCCTTCCAGGTGTCGATGCGGCCGTAGTCCAAATAGTTATCTTCTCCAGTGTAGTAAACAAACTCACCGTCACTACTTCCATTTTTCTGTGTGAAAATGACAAAACAATAAAAAAAATTCTGTCATAAATTAATAAAGTAATGAATGGATACATGGATAAATGAGTGATACAAACATGTTATCTACCATGGCCCTTAATTACCTGGCAGTAATATAAAATAATTCAGTGAGAGAGGGAATGATACATACGTATAGCATGAGGCCGAATTTCTCGTCCAACTCTGGTTTGCTGGCGCGTAAACGGCTGAGGAGTGGATCCTTAAAACCCCACAGGAGCTCATCCACTGTGTGTGTCATAAACATGGTGGTTTTGATTGAAGTCATGATGATTGCAACGGGTGATTTGATCCAAAAACTCATATCCTTTAATTTATTCATCACTGCCTGGTAAAAGAGAAACAGACAGTGTAGAGATTAATTTTCTTTTTATACCACAATGTTACATTTGTGAATCTGATTGTTCAAAGCTGTTGATCAATTTTCTATAACATCAGATATAACAGCATATATCTTGCTGAAACTCTGCTGACAAGCTGCCATATTCACCCCAATTTAGCTGTCATTGTTAAACCTTGCTATTTAGAAATTCTGATTTATAATGACTGGACTAGTGTTGTAATCTTGATTTCTTCAACTTATCTGTTGATGTGTCAACACAGTGCATGGAGAAAGATTTTCCCAATTTACCCAAGGTCAGACAACCATACTCATTACTATTACATATTTCTAAATGCACTGGATGACCGAAAAAATGGCGTAATTGTGATATAAACAGCCTGAACAAAAAAGGCCCCATTTCAGACGAGCTTGCATCAAACAATGAAAATCACTAAGGAGATATGACTGGAAAATGTGTTATGAATTGTCCAACATATTATTGAAAACCTGGAAGGACAGTGCTGTATTGTCAACTTTGTAAAAGAAATGTGGCCAGAAGAAAATCATGAATGATTGTAATCGGAAATTATTTAAGTCTATGTTAATTTCAATGGTAAAAAATAGACAATAGAATCACAGCTATGTTTAACAATGAAAGAAGATTTCTACACACACAATGCATTCTGATGTGACCTGATGATTCAGATTGACCCTATTCCAGAGCGACAGGCATGTCAGGGTAATAGGGGACACTTATGCATAGTGACCACTGTCCAAGCCTCTGGAGGCAGTGTTATGATCAGGGGTCGCTTCAGTTGGTCAGGTCTATGTTCAGCAATATGTGGCAATAAAATTAAGTCAGCTGACGAACTGAATGTACCGAATGTTCAGATTGTGAAAGAGTTGATCTGGAAGCATGAGGAATCATTTGGCCACCACATTGCACACCAAGTTCGAACGTCATATGGACAAAAAAATTGTTGATGGTGTGTTGCTATTTTGAGCTTGAAATAATATGCTGCATGAATATACATGGACCAGGAGGTATTTAAAATTCATGTCCTTTTGAAGGACATTTGAACTAATGTCTATGAGACTTCATTATATCACATACACAGGTATTAGACGGAGTTTCTTGAATTCAAGTACAAGTTAATTGTTCTTTTATTTCAACACATTGTTTCCTGGATATTCAATAAGTATATTATTAAATTAATACAATGTATTATTTTATTTGTAATAAATAATGCTTGGTGTAGCGACGCAGGTGACGCGAGAGACAGAGCCATGCTTAAACTGTTCAGAACGGGTAGATCCGCAGGCTGTTACCACAAGGAATTCTGAACAGGCAAAGGCATAGTCATTTATACATGTGGTTGCTAGGCAACGCCACCGTTGGGTAATAGTGCGCGCTCAAGTTAAAAGTGCAAAAGACACAAACCCCTCTCTCTCCTATAAATCCTCGGTAAGGGCGAAAGCCCCGAGAGGATAAAAGTTTAGTTTTACTTTCCACAGCCCCATCCGTTCTCGCGAAGACGGTGGAGCTCTGTTTACTTTGTGTTTACAGTTTTCATTTGTTTCTTTTTAAGTTTCTTAATTAATAATCCTACGCCATCTCCAAACGGGAAGGTCTTCCCGTGCGTATCACAAGCACTCTCACACCCTCCTATTCCATTCACCCTCTCTATAGGCCCACATAAGGGCTCTTATCATTAAAAAAACATTGCGTGGTGCGGCTCTCCATACCGCACCACGTAACACTTGGAACAAAGAGAGAGATTTCATGTATGATCCTTTAATCTGTCACAAGCTTCAGTTTTAATCCAAAATACAATATATTATTAACATATTAATCTAGGAAAACATATTTCATTAATAATATATGCAAGACATGAACCATCTTCTGAAGATAACTTAGGTTAGCTGTAAAGTAATGTTTTCAATATTAGTAATAGTTCAAAAAAATTGACATGACTTACTACAGCTGGGATGTTAACAGTAGTTACAAGATCCACACTCGGGTTTCCAGCTGACTTTTCGGGCACAAACACAAAGGTTTTTGGTGTCAGAGCAGAGACTTTGGCTCCATTTTCCACAAAGGTGACGTTGTCCTTGGGTCTGTACTCCCTAAAATTAAAACATGACAAGGCAATACAATATAGTTCAATAAAATAATTCATCAGGAATTATTATTCTATTATCTTCTATTATTACTATTAATGAATATTAAATGTGACAGGATAATATAAACGTTTGATTGTAAACATGACAGTTCTAGATCAAAAAGTGTTCAATAAGCAAATGCTTATATTATACTAAACTAAGGTTTAAAGCTAAATATAAGCTAATCAGATTTAATTTAATCATATTATTTATCATGATATTATTTCATGTTGAAGTGCATGTTCATGCCTGCCTGACGTATTAATACAAAGAAATAAAATTTTGTAAGATTGAGTATCTTACAATGTATACTGTAAGATACTCAACCTTATAAAAATTTTATTTCTTTACATTGTATTTCTTTTGTCGTGAGCCAAACACACTCCCTGTTCAGTAAATTAAACACGTGGATAAAATAAAGATAACGTTTTGTCTTTAAATGACTCCAATTCACTTGTACCACTTCAGCTATGAAAATATTAAATAATCCCAGTAAAAATATTCAGTTTAGCTTTTCTAATTAATATCTATTAGTGCAGTTGTTTGTTTACATTCAACAAGTAGTTTATTAGTAGCTTTTTTAAAATAGATGATTAAATCCACCACATGACTGTTCATAACAATAACCATATGGTTAAATTTCATTTATGGTGCAGAATAAATTTGAGGCAGATATGTAAGTACTGCAAAAGATTCATTAAATTCTGTCCAGCAGTAAATTTAACATGCGGTTTATAATCTGGCACACAATTGATCATTATTTCTCTTCTACTCAACATTTTGATTTCAAAAACCTAAGGATGGAATAAGTTTCATTAAATTCTATCCAGCCAGATTTTGTCACAGCATCATGCAAAACTGGCTGGACAGAATTTAATGAAGCTTTACCAGATGGACAGAACTTTTCTGGAAAAGAATTTCAGGTCCTCCAATGTATAAAACGTAAGGATATCATTAAAAGATTATTATTTATAGACTCTAGATAAGACAAGCAATCTACTCTTAAAGACTAATATTCTTGCAAACATAAAAACCTAGATACCTGTATTTTGAATATAGTGTATATTTACATAAATGTTAAATCTAAAATATGACCATAACAGAATTTGATGCAGAAAATACTCCAAATTAGCTCCCAGTCATTGCAGCGTCTTGTCCACCTGGTTTCTGTTTTTTTTTCTGATTGGCTGGTGTGTTGAAGTTTTGAGTTCATGTTTGTCTTGCTGTATTTAGGGTGTGTTGTGCTACTATATGCTCCAGAGCTAATAGTGGCTATTAGTCTGTCTGTTTCCTTGCCACAGTTCATTGCTCCTGTGTGTGATTGTGCTTGTGTCAATGTTTCAGACAGATTTGCAGAAGATCTGTTCATGCATCCATCTCCAATTGAATTTCCTGATAGTTTCATTAGGAGAATACGAGAATTTGTCATCCATTTGCAAGATTTAGCCTGAGATTGCATCACAGTAAAACTGAAACAAACCAATACTGTTAAATTATTGAAAGCTGCTTACAGTAAATTCATCAGTGTTTGTAAGACTCAACTGAAACCAGGAAGTACTTTACATTTTATAGATGCTATATCAGAAATCGAAAAGCATGTGTATTTACTTTGGCTCAATAAATATAATAGAGCTGCTACACTGTACAGTACAGAAGACAACGCACAAGGGTGTGTCCATTATAGTAGGTCTAACAAAATTAAGACAGTAAAGGCCTTTTTTTAAAATTATATTGTGTTTAGCCCTAGAAGTGCATAACTGAAAATATTTTCATTCACATGCTTTAATTTATCAGATGTTTATAATCTTTTAACCAATTAAAGCAAAAAGGTAGGATGAACTAGTAGATTTTTTTGTTACTTTTAGACTGATTAATATCAGTTTGGCTACATTCAAATTACAAGCCACATCGCACAATTCAGATTTTTTGGTCAGATCAGATTTGCATGTCTTGACGGTTCACATCCATAATTATAACTGACTTTTATCTAACTCTGTCCTCTGAAACGACATGGATGCACACATCGATGCATCTTTGCTCGTGCCATCTTGCTTAAAATGCATACAGTGTCCCCCATAATTATTGGCACTCCTGGTTAAAATGGGTTCTTTAGCTTTTAGAAAAAAGAAATTTTTTTTTTCCACAATGCATGTGATTTCAGTAAAATATGCTTTTTTTTTTGTTCTTGAGCAAAAGTCAGCTGTGTTTTTTTGCGGTCCAAAAGAATGTAGAAAGCCAGACGGGTTGCTTTAGCCATTTTTTGCAGCCATTGCTTCAATATACAAAATGACTCAGATACACATCAGATTTCAGGCAACCCTAAAAAATCTGATCTGGGTCAATACAGTTGGATTTGAGTCATTTCAGGCTTGTGAATGTAACCTTAAGCAATTGGGTAGCTTTGGTAGCTCTCATGTAAGTCAATCTGAATAAGACCGTCTGCCAAATGTCTAAATGTGAATATAAATCTTACATTTAGCAAACCAATCATTACATGGCCTAACAGTTCATGGCCTAATCATTTTCTTACAGCTTTTCTTCTTTGGAGTATTTGATTTCTTTTTTGGAATTGTTTAAGGCTGAGTAAGAACTAAACCTCAAGTACAAACAGCTGTGTCCAAATGTCTGAGACGACTACCAAGAGTCAGTTATTGCCGGTTATTACTAGTACGCGCTTACACAATATTCCATTTTAGTATTACCTAAAAGCAGAACTGAAAGACCTGACTAGTTCAGTTTAGTTCAGTTAGTTAATTTACTGTGGTTATATACGTTTCAAAAATGCTTTAAAGTGTATGGTATACAATAAAGGATTTATGCACATGTGTTATCTAATAGAGCTATTATAATAACTGAAAAGATTACACATACTGTAATACACAGCACCAGCTGAGTCAATAACAGGTAAATAATAACTGAAAGTACAATAACCTCCAGTTCCTGTTCATTGTACACATCATGTATTCACATTGTATGGACCATTTATTATGTCTGTTGCGTTTTGTCTTATTTAATGTTTTGAACCAGAGAATTAACCTGATAGTGTTTTGTTATACTTTCCTGGTTTAACAACATGGTTGAATAAGTTTTAAATTTCAATCACTAGGAGTTAAAAGATAAAAACTCTGTGGGTTATGACTTATATATGTTTCTAATTGAAGTAAATTCAATATAATATATCCCGCTAAAAACTGAAAAATTAAGCAATCATGTTATAATAAACATTTAAATTATACTTGAATTATACATCTACAGTAAATGAAGGTTTTTTGTCAGTTTTAACAAACACATTCTTGAATGATAATAATTTGATTAAAATGTAATCATGTTTGAAGTTGTTAATCTGAACAGATTTTTGTTTAGTTTAGAACTTGGAACTGATTGTTAATCAAATGGAAAATGTACTCATTAGTGCACATTGTCCTGAACAACCAGAGTGTGTTCAATGATCTGGGGCATGTGTGCATGTTAGCCTTTTCTGTCAAACTATAGTGTGCTTATTAGACACTTATTCAGACATTTGGTCCATATGCAAAATACACTGTCTGAAATACAGTTAATTTAAATGTAGAGAAAGTGAAAGACAAGAAGAAGGAAAGGCCATTTTTAATGTGACATTTTTGTTTATGTACTAAGTAAGGTTGTGCATTGGCGTATATATAGTAAGTTAGACCCTCAGTGAGCAATTTCTGAAATTATAAGTAGAGATGTACATAAGTACAGACTTACATGCTACCAGAGAGATGCCTCTGTGTAAACTATCTTCTAGGCGTACATGTTATAACATTAAAATAGCTTACTGTTTTGTAACACTTTGATTAATTTCCAAATGCCACCACACTGCTAGTCAGATGTTTTTGAATATGTAATATGTTAGTATTTGCACTTAGATGACTTTGTTTTAATTATGAGAAAATCTGCCTATCAATCTGGGCTCCATCTTTTCTATAGTAATGATGGTTTTTACAAGGCAGGGTTGATATCCCAAACTTTTTTATTCTTATCTGTGCTTTGAGACCAGGAATGCACGGCTTTTTAGTACAACACTGTAGACACAAGACACTTCTTATTTTGAAAATAACTCTTAATGCTCTTATTAGGGACACTGAAAATTAAATAGGAGACATCAGAAAAAACAACAAGCATTTATAGTTGATGGCACTTATTTCAGATCTGTAATCTGAGTGATCGGTTTACATATAAGGTAGACTGCCATTTGTAAACTTCCTAGGTGGTTTGTGGCTTTTTTGGAATGGATTGCTACTAATATAGCACTTAAAAACCTTTCCAAAAGTAGGTGGAGCAAATCCAGTAAAATGGCCAAATCCAACTATATGCACAAAAACAACAGGTAAGAAGTCATAGCAGTTCCAGGCAAGTCTTAACAGTTCATATTAAATCATGAGGTAGGTACTTCTTACAGTAGGTAAATAGGTAAAAGGTTGGTAGAGATCTTGTGACTGTTTGGCACAGTATGTAACGAGGTTGGTGGTGACTACAGAATGGTTATAAATACATTGTACACTGATCAGGACTAACTGCACTCAATTGTAACATACACACGTGGACAAAATTGTTGGTACCCTTTGGTCAATGAAGGAAAAACTCACAATGGTCACATAAATAACTTTAATCTGACAAAAGTAATAATTTAAAAAAATTCTATGAATGTTAACCAATGAAAGTCAGACATTGCTTTTCAACCATGCTTCAACAGAATTATTAAAAAAAAAAAAAACTCATGGAACAGGCCTGGACAAAAATGATGGTACCCCTAGAAAATACTGAAAATAATGTGACCAAAGGGACATGTTAATTCAAGGTGTGTCCACTAATTAGCATCATAGGTGTCTACAATCTTGTAATCAGTCAGTGGGCCTATATATAGGGCTCCAGGTAGTCACTGTGTTGTTTGGTGACATGGTGTCTATCACACTCAACATGGACCAGAGGAAGTGAAGGAAAGAGTTGTCTCAGGAGATTCGAAAGAAAATTATAGACAAGCATGTTAAAGGTAAAGGCTATAAGACCATCTCCAAGCAGCTAGATGTTCCTGTGACTACAGTTGCACATATTATTCAGAAATTAAGATCCAACCTCCCTGGACGTGGCCGCAGGAGGAAAATTGATGACAAATCAAACAGACGGATAATCCGAATGGTAACAAAAGAGCCCAGAAAGACTTCTAAAGAGATCCAAGGTGAACTTCATGCTCAAGGAACATCAGTGTCGGATCGCACCATCCGTCATTGTTTGAGCCATGGGAGACGACCAAGGAGGACACCATTGTTGAAAACAAATCATAAAAAAGCCAGACTGGAATATGCCAAACTACATGTTGACAAGCCACAAAGCTTCTGGGAGAATGTCCTATGGACAGATGAGACAAAAATGGAACTTTTTGCCAAGGCACATCAGCTCTATGTTCACAGATGGAAAAATGAAGCATATGAAGAAAAGAACACTGTCCCTACTGTGAAACATGGAGGAGGCTCTGTTATGTTCTTGGGCTGCTTTGCTGCATCTGGCACAGGGTGTCTTGAATCTGTGCAGGGTACAATGAAATCTCAAGTCTATCAAGGGATTCTAGAGAGAAATGTGCTGGCCAGTGTCAGAAAGCGGGGTCTCAGTCGCAGGTCATGGGTCTTGCAACAGGACAATGACCCAAAACACACAGCTAAAAACACCCAAGAATGGCTAAGAGGAAAACATTGGACTATTCTAAAGTGGCCTTCTATGAGCCCTGACCTCAATCCTATTGAGCATCTTTGGAAGGAGCTGAAACATGCTGTCTGGAAAAGGCACCCTTCAAACCGGAAACAACTGGAGCAGCTTGCTCATGAGGAGTGGGCCAAAATACCTGCAGAGAGGTGCAGAAGTCTCATTGACAGTTACAGGAATCGTTTGATTGCAGTGATTGCCTCAAAAGGTTGTGCAACAAACTATTAAGTTAGGGGTACCATCATTTTTGTCCAGGCCTGTTCCATGAGTTAATTTTTTTTATAATTCCGTTGAAGCATGGTTGAAAAGCAATGTCTGACTTTCATTGGTTAACATTCATAGAATTCTTATTTATTATTACTTTTGTCAGATTAAAATTATTTCTGTGACCATTGTGAGTTTTTCTTTCATTGACCGAAGGGTACCAACAATTTTGTCCACGTGTGTCTCCTGCTTAACCTATACACTTAACATCTGACACACTTCTATTTCAATTCTCTTCTATAACTCATACACATTGTAAATTTTAAAGCTAAAGTTTTCTACAGTATATTAGTATAATTTTTTTTCAGAATGTATGTTTATTTGAATAATCTTATTTTCTTTTTTTTAATTTTAGGTTAGGCGGTCAAATAAGCATTACACTGTATATCATACTATATATGTGACAAATAAAATTCATAACATTATGACCATCCACCTAATATTTAGTAAGAACCAGCATTAACCCTTTCCTCAATTTACGCTACACTAACCCTTCTATTGGATCAGAATACACGAGCCAGCCTTAACTCCCCTTGTGCATCAGTGAATTTTGACCACCCATGACCCTCTTGACAATTCACTGGTTTGCCTTCCTTGGATCAATTTTTGTAGGTCCTGACTACTGCAGCCTAGGACTATCCCACAAGAGCTGTAGTCTTGGAGTTGTTCTGACCCAGTTGTCTAGCCTTTAAAATCAAAGCTACTGTTATTGATTAAAGCAATGTATATGCTATACACTGTATATGCTCTGTGTGTGTGTGTGTGTGTGTGTGTGTGTGTGTGTGTGTGTGTGTGTGTGTGTGTGTGTGTGTGTGTGTGTGCGTGCGTGTGTGTGTGTGCGTGCGTGTTTGTGTGTGTGTGTGTGTGTGTGTGTGTGTGTGTGTGTGTGTGTGTGTGTGTGTGTGTGTGTGCACGCGTGTGTGTGCTTGCGTGTGCTACCTGTATGTGTATGGTCCCATGTGCGTGAGGTGTGGCTTCTGTCCAGCCAAGAACTCATCTGGGTTTGTGATGTTGAAGAAGAAAAACTCCATGAAGACAGGTGGAGGTGGGTTCTTCCATGTATCAAACACTTTACTGCCTTCAGTCAGAGTGATTTCCTACAACACACACACAAACTGCATTATTAAAACCTGCATTATTACATTGTAATGTACATTGTATTACATTGAAACTTGAATTATTAGTTGCTGTGACTCTTGTTGAAAAAAAATAATCTTGTCTTTAGTGTAATATACAGTATAAATACCAGGACTAACAGAAATGCCAGTGAAGGACAACTCCTATGACATCACAATGTTTTTGTTTTTTTAACAGTGTATGCCAGTCAGCTGAAAAGACCTATTTTTTCAGTCCCTTTAATGCTGTCTTCTCTTTCTTTTTACTCTGTCACACACACAGACACACGCATACACACACACACACTCACACACCTACACAAGCACACATTCCACTTTAGCTGGTGACAGTCACGTGACCCGTCTGTTTTCAGACCCCCAGCTGCCATCACTGTCTCCCATGGCAACAATAGCACAATGTACATGACCTACAGCACAACAATGCACTATAGTGAGAACCAAAGCCTTTATAGACGTGTTCAGTAATGGTTGTAATGCTTTAATCTATACCACTTAAGCTTATACTGCATACACACAAATTATTCAAATTTTTTGGTTAATTTAATACAAGTTCATAAGCATTTCAGCACAACCCTATGCTTCAGCAACAACTATGTTGATGTAATTTGCATGCGTGAGAGACAAGTTCTCATGGGTAAAAAGGTTTCTTCAATCCCATGAATGGAGAGAGAGATTGTGATAGACAGATAGTGATACTGTATATACAGAAACAAAAAATAAATACAAATAAATAGAAAGACACCCCAATGAACCATAGATAGATAGATAGATAGATAGATAGATAGCTTTCATAACATTAACCAAAGATGTTTATGTTTCTCATCATATAATTTTAGCTGAAAACAGCAACTGTTTCATATGTATTTGTTATTTATATTTATATTTATTGTCTTAGTATACTTTCACAATAACATGTCAGCAACACCCCTAAGGTTCATTTGCAGCAACTGTGCTGATGGAATTTGCATGCACAAGACAAGTTCTCACGCGTTAAAAGGTTTCTACAATCCCACACATGAAAAATGCCAGAAGCAAACTAGGGGTTTTCTGTGAAAAGGAACCCATCCACTCTTAAATCTCTGAAGTCCTGCTACAGAAAACTGGCCAAGTATTCATTACGTGCTTTAATCAATAGAGTCACAGTAGACAGAAAGCAGCATGGACAGTCGAAAGAGGAGAGAGAGAGAGAGAGAGAGAGAGAGAGAGAGAGAGAGAGAGAGAGAGGGGAAAAATGGATTAACTAAGAAAAAAACAAATGGGAAAAGAGCATGCGATTGAGAGCAGCATGGAGAGAAACACAGATTAAAAAAGACACGATGGGGGACAAAGAGAGACAGATGGAGAGGTAGGTAGAAAGAAAAGTTAATAAAGTTATGATAGATAGATAGATAGATAGATAGATAGATAGATAGATAGATAGATAGATAGATAGATAGATAGATAGAATAAAACAAATGAAGAGAGATAATGGAAAAAGAGAAAAGGGGAAAAATAAACAGATGAACAATGATGGAAACAAAGACAAAGAAATGCAGAAAGACCATTATTACTTTTAGTGCACTCACTAACTCATCATCTATACTGCTTTACTCTGTACTCAGGGTCAGTGGCCTGGAGCCTATCCCAGGGCACGAGGCTGGATACACCCTGGACGAGGTACCAATCCATCGCAGGGCACACATACACACACATTCTCATTCAATTATCACACTACATGCATGCATTTGGGAGTGCTAGTCAACCTATTGTCTTTGGACCCACCAAGCATGTGGAGAACATGCAAACCTAATACACACACACCCAAGGCAGGAATCAAACCCAGACCCTGGAGGTGCAAGGCAACAGTGCTAACCACTGCACCACCATGCTGCTTACTTTTAGTGCATTTGGTGAGTGAATATAAAGTGAGACAAAGAACAGTAGATTCATTTGGAAAACTAAGATATAAGCAAAAATAACTGCAAACGCATATGCAGTGCAAACAGATGATGGTTGTGGTCATTTAAATATAATGATGCTGGAACTGAGCACAACTGAACAACAGCGTCATTATGGTATAATCAGTAACTAAACTGTTCAAAGCCAATAATTAGCAAGAATGTGTCCCAGCAACGCAGAAGAGCTCTCTAGATTGTATGACACACAAATGTAATGTATAATATACAACAAACAATAGGTGACTCGAACATTCCAATAACCTTGAGAGTAATAACACAACTAGAATAAGTAGGAACAGTCTGACCTGATCCGGCACGATCGGAATGAATGTTACAGCTGGAATGAGAGGGTGTAAACGTTTGAATCTGTACATTTAATAGGCAAATATTACCCCAATAAACCTTATAACCACTACCCATATAAACATGTTTGGATGATGATTTTTTTTTACTATTTTATTCTTGTTATAAGAGGTGCAGAGGTATCAGGACCCTTAAAGCAAAGGAAGAGCACTGATTGGCTTGCCATTTCACAGGTACTAGAGCATCTAACAAGAGGTGGGTAGTACTGGGTTACATTTACTCCATTACCTCCAACCTTTTTGGGAAAAAAATTACTTTGAGTAGTTTTACTGCACCATATTTTTTACTTTTACTTGAGTGGATTTGTGAAGAAGAAACGCTACTCTTACTCCGTTACATTTGGCTACACTAGACTCGTTACTTTTCGATATATATATAACGCATCCCTGACATCATATACAAAGCATGTTTTGCTTGCAAAAGAACAGCTTCATATTTTGGTGTCTTTTCTCTCTGCCAAACAGACAAACACTTCTGTTTATATATACACAGTGTTGGAGAGCCGCACCATGAAATGTTATAACGTGTTTAATAAATGTGTATCTGAGGGGGTCAAAGAAATAGGAGGTTGTGAGAGCGCTTGTGACATGCACGGGAAGACCTTCCTGTTTGAGATGGCGTGGGATTATTAATTAGGACACTCGAAAGGAAACCAAAGAAAACTGAAAACACAAAAATAAACAGAGCTCCACCGTCTACCCAAGAACGGACAGGGCTCTATAAACTAAAACTAAAACTATATCTTCTCAGGGCCTTCGCCCTTACTTTCTATCGTTTTATTTGGCCCAGATACCTTACCGGTGCTACCTAAATGATCGAAACGAGGTGCAGCGGTATCAGGACCCTTAAATAGACAGGACGCCAGGTGTGGCGTGTCCACACTGATTGCTTTGCAGTGGCGTTGCCCCTGGCGAGACCCGCGTCATTACAGACTGTGTATATACAGTATATATATATATATATATATATATATACATATATAAATATAATGTGTGTGTGTGTGTGTGTGTGTGTGTGTGTATATATACACTAATATAAAAGTATAATAATTTCTAAAAAATAATAAATCAGACATTGCGATTGAAACAGTTACTCAGTACTTGAGTAGTCTTTTCAGATAATACTTTTTTACTCTTATTTGAGTAATATTTTGCATGATTACTTTTTACTTCTACTTGAGTAATATTATTTTGAAGTACAGTTACTCTTACTTGAGTAAATTTTTTGGTTCCTCTACCCACATCTGAATCTAACAAATCATAGATGAAACTGAATTCATGTAACCAGTTCTAACCCAGAGGGTAGCCTGACCTAAGAAATATTGCTTCTTCTCATTTCTCTATGTTTCTGACAGATGAAATGCTCCACAACTGGAAGAACCACTTTGTGTATGGCAAAATGTTTATGTTTTGATTAAATGGTTTGAGCATGTAAACATACATCTTACCTAAGTAATTAAGATGAATTGGGAATGATTTTAATAGTGTCCATGTAAACATAGCAAAGGTAGCTTATTTTCAAATGAGTGAAGATCATTAAAGAGAATTATTTAATTCTCTTTAAAAGAGAGTATTAAGAGAATAAAACACAAACCTTTTGTCATTTTCCCAGAGTTAACAGCAGGAATGTAACAGCAAATAAATCACATAAATTTCATATTAACATGTCACACTTTCATTTTTCCCAGTTACTCTCTGATCATATACAGTATCTATATCATATAACTCTCAGTATCTCTCTCTCTTTCTCTCTCTCTGTTTATATATATATATATATATATATATATATATATATATATATATATATATATATATATATATATATATATATATATAAACAGGTGAATCAAATCTACAAAATATAAATGTTTTCACAAATACCAAGTATAACCAAATAATATGGGTTATGTAAACGCTTGGGATGTTTCCCAAATTTGCCAGGATTCCTCAAACAGTGATAAAGTCCAGAAGGGAAGTTTATTTGCTAATATAAAGTTCATCACAAGCAATCAGTTTTTTTTTTGTTTTTGTTTAAAATGGCCATTCGTTTTTGCTCTTTCATTCTTCTGTTTCAGGAGACATGATTCCTGTTTTTCTCTTTAAGCATTTCAATGCATTTATTTATTTATTTATCTATTTAATATATCTTATTCTTTTGACATGACCTGACATTCAAGGAGTGTTCAACTAAAACCCATATTTGTGATGAAATTTCTCATGAAATACATTGCAAGACCGATTGCAAAATTTATTTTCTTATAACAACATGTGTTATATTCCTCTTAATAATCAAGCAACACTAAGAACCTTTATTTATGTATGACACTTCATTCTTCAACACTTTATAACTACATTTAATGCTGAAACAAGTTAACCCATGTTACCAATCATGTTCTAACAGAAATAAACCTGTAGAAATAAACTTTAATAATAAGAAAATAAATACAGCTTGTTGTTTTTAATTTTAAAACTTTAGTAAAGTAACATTATCCATCTATGTGGCTTGTCCAGCATTCAACTCATTATTATTATATGTTGCTATGGAAGAGAAATAAGGTGTTAGAATAAGTCCTTTAATGGAAAAGTTTAAAGTTTTCACCTTTGTGAAATTTGAAGATGTGCATATGTATGCAGTCTGGAATCCATCACTATAATTTCAAATCAGAAATTCATCCAAATTTAGTTTTTAATCAGGGCATATTATTTGTTGCCCTTAATTATGGCATTCTAATGTCTAATGAGAATAAAGTCACAATAAAGATGATCAGATTATTTTTTTTCTTTTGCAAAGATTAATGTCTGTTTAAACAGAAAACATACTTTTTTTAAACTGGCAATTAAAAAAAAACATTTAAATGTCACCTATCATACAGAATGACCTGAGGAACTGTGCCCTTGACCAGGGTTGCAATGTCTAATCCCAGAGGTGGGACCAAGTCATTGTTTTGTGAGTCACAAACAAGTCATAGGTCTTGGAATGCAAGTCAAGACTGATAAGTCTAAGTCAAGTTACAGGTCCTTAACTTTTTTTTTTTTTTTAAGATATTTTTATAACTCAATTGAAGTATGGGTATTTGAGAAGTCAACATCATGTAGTGGATATCCTTTAACTGTTAAGTCAAAATTTGTGACTTGAGTGCAAGATGAATCCACATCATGTGACTTACAGTATCTCCATAAATCTGTTTATGCTCTATCCTAGGTAACAGGAGATTCTGGACCCCAAATCTGGCTTCATCAGTAGTAGCGTAGTGTTCCTGGTGGAAGGCTAAATTTTGGAAGTCAACAAATGTGTCTAGATTTAATCCAAAAAATGGGGTAATACTGTATATAAATATGAACTTTACCCCATCTAATTTTTCTTTCTTTTCTTTCTTTTTTTTTTTTTTTTTACAATTTGGCTTTTCATTGTTGTATTTTATGTGTTCAGACTTTTTATTAATTTTTTATATATATAAATACTATAGCATTGTTTGTTGTTGTTGTTTTTTTTTTTTTTTTTTTTTTTGAGAATGTTGAGTCTAGGTTTGATGTTGGATCCCCTCCCCCTCCCAACTGTTTTTATTCTATACAATGACAGGAAAAACTATCCATCTGTCTCCTCTATCTCCAGTGCCGTTTCTCTTAAATATAAGCACTTAATGTAGTTTACATTCCATAGATCAAGGGAGGGGAATAACATGAAACAGATGTGTGAGGGTGTGTCTGTGGGGGGAAAAAATTGTGGAATGATGTGTGTGAAATTGTAAAACATTAGTGCAGAGTATGTGTTTTCTGGCATTGGATGGAATGCGTTAATGTGGCTGCCAGTGCTTAAAACAGTTTAAAAGGGAACAGAGACGTATCAATAGGTTATTAGGGTTTAAATTAAAAGTGCCTCAGACAATCACAACTAAAGCCCTGTTAAAACTGAAACTCACCTAGCCATCTATACCAATAATCATTGCTCATCATCAATAACTATTTTCCATAAATCTTCACACTATCCCTAATGTATTTTAATATATTATACACATAGACAACTACTCATACACAGTGATATCACCCATTAAAAGACAACAATTACTGTAATGTACCAGACATGCATCCCCCTGCAACCCAACCAATTTTTTTTTTCTTTTGTCCTCGCCTGTGAGAGGATTTCCACATTCAGTCCTGCTAGGTTTGGTGAATAATGCAGGCAGATACTGAGGTTATTAAGTCAAATTTGATATTAATTAATTTGTCATTAAAATGTAATGGCTCAGACTCAATGTAATTTGAACTTCTTATAAAGAATGTATGAAATAAATAAAAGCCGGGATATTCATATTACTTCTAATTAAATACTTGTTACTTCTATTTAAATGCTAGCTGCAGCATAATGGAAAAATTACCTTGAGTCATCATTAGACTCCTTGGCGTTTGAGCCATGTAGCAACAAATCAAACAAAGGGTTAATGCAATGTAATAAAACTAAAAAAAAATTGCTAAAAACTCAACCATACTGTATGTGACATGTGATTCTTTTTTTAAAATACAATACCGGTCAAAGGTTTGGACACTCACTGTATGTTCAGTTGACAGGTGCAATAGCCCTATTAGCCCTGCTAATACAACTACAGTACAATCCATATTAGGACAAGAAACAGTTAAGTAAAGAGAAAAGACAATGCATCATTACTTTAAGAAATGAAGGTCAGTCAATCCAAAAAAAAAAAAAAAATCTCTTTGTATGTGTCCCCAAGAATAGTTGCCAAAACCACTATGATGAAAAAAAAAAAAACATTAAACACTATGATGAAACCGTCCCTCATAAGAACCATCCAAGGAAAGAAAGACCAGGAGCTACCTCTGCTGCAGAGGGATAAGTTTATCAGAATGACCAGCCTCAGAAACTGCTGATTTACAGCACCTCAGATTAGAGCCCTCATAAATGCTTCTTGGAGTTCATGACACATACTATATTTCAAAATCCACTGTAACAAGAGGAGACTGCATGAGTCAGGCCATGGTCGAATTGCGCCAAATATATCATTACTTCGGCAGAACAAAAGCAGAATTGACTTGCTTGTGCCAAGAAACAGAAGGAATAGGCATATATATTAGTGTAAAACTGTCCTTTGGTCTGATATGGTCGGAGGGCACACTTAACCAGCATGGCTACCACATCTGGTTTGCACTTAATAGGGCTATCATTTGATTTTCACCAATACAATGACCCCGACCACACCTTTGGATTATGTAAGAACTATTTGTCAATGAAGGAGAGTGATAAATGCTGCATCAGATGACCTAACCTCCACAATAACCTGATCTAAATCCAACTGAGATGGTTTGGGATGAGTTGGACCAAAGAGTGAAGGAAAACCCGCCAACAAGTACTCAACACTTCTGGGAACTCATGAGGTCGACTGAGAGAATGCCAGGAGTGTGCAAAGCTGCCATCAAAGCAAAAGGATGCTACTTTGATGAATTGAAAATATAAAACATATTCTGAGTTATTTAACACATTTTTGTTGACAACATAGTTCTATATTTGTTCTGTCATAATTTCAATATCTTCAGGATTAATGTACAATGTTGAAAACCTAAAAAAAAAAGGAAAGCCTTTGAATAAGAAGATGTGTCCAGACTTTTGACTGGTAGTGTATATTTGTGAAAACCTGTCAAGTTTTCAAAAGTGTTAAGTGTCTTGGGTCCTTTCATTATAATTTCACTATTTCACTACCATATTGTTTATATATTGTGACTATATTAATACTATTGCTATATTAAATTACTAGTTTAATTTATCCTTTGCAACAACTTATTAGTTAGTTACTATTTTTTTCTATGCATTGTATTTGTAAGCAATGTGAATGGTTGGAATGCATACAGGGGTCAAAAAAAAAAATGTGTAAAGGCAACTGGCCAGAGGAGTATGCGTTCATTCTGTCCTGATTGTTAAAACTCAGACATCTGATCTGTTCAGAGTCCATTTCAAATGTGGTGACAGAAAAAGCTCCACTGTGAAGCAAAACATAACTTCAAATTGATTTGCCTTATCTATTGAAACAAACAAATCACTAACAGTTAAGCATTAAAAGGCAACTGTTTTTCCCATTCAGTCATGTCACAAATTTTAGTTGCATATCTCAAAAGCCTAAGACTTTTTTTCTGAACATTTACAAAATACCCAAAAAGCATTTGAACAAATTGAACTTGGAAATGCATGCAAAACCTTGTATTAAAAAAGCAGACAAGACCCCTTCACTGTGAAGCTGTCTAGATATGCCAAGATTGTGCAAGACCATCTTTAATGCTAGAGAATAAAATTAAGAAAACTTAAAAATGGTCAAAATGCATTACTCATACTGCCTACAAAAGATTTAAATGGTTAAAGCATTCACAGGTCAGTTTACTCCTCTAAGGTTTAATAGGGAACCCTCAACTTAAACTTTCCCTGTCAAAAAAGGTTTCCCCCTGTTGCTGTTCCTGTAATTACAACATTCCTTCTGTGGCCAGAAAGTGAAGAAATAGTAGAGTTGGAGTTAGTAAAAATTTGCCGCTCATGGCTGGCAGAACATACATATTGGCACTGTTATGAGCATTGAGAAATCAATAATCATAGCAAACAATAAAATCTGTTTAGAGAACCTAAGTGAATCTAAATGAACATTGTATTTAATTTTCTGTAATCAAATGACTAGCTTCTTTCATTTTGTCTGTCATTGCATTATAGAGGGGAAAAAAACACCAAGCTGCATGATAGAAATGCAAACATTTCAGCCAAGGACACTGATGTGCAAAGTCTCAAAAACAGGGACAGAAAGAGGGTGATGCAGGTGCAGTTAATAAAATAATGTTTTTTCTGAACTTACCCCTTTGAGCTTCTCTTCTATTCGTTTTTGCAAATCTCCAGCCAAGATGATGCCAATGCCTGTTATTATCATAACTGCACCAGTTATTATGAAGGCATAGATTAGACAGATCTTGCACTTCATTGTCTCAAATCAGAGACACCTCAAAAGTGAGACAAACAAACAAACAAACAAAAAACCGTTAAACTATAAACTCA
>CM059212.1:33821775-33981775 GCA_030347435.1 Clarias fuscus
ACCAAAGGGACATGTTAATTCAAGGTGTGTCCACTAATTAGCATCACAGGTGTCTACAATCTTGTAATCAGTCAGTGGGCCTATATATAGGGCTCCAGGTAGTCACTGTGTTGTTTGGTGACATGGTATGTACCACACTCAACATGGACCAGAGGAAGCGAAGGAAAGAGTTGTCTCAGGAGATTCTAAAGAAAATTATAGACAAGCATGTTAAAGGTAAAGGCTATAAGACCATTTCCAAGCAGCTAGATGTTCCTGTGACTACAGTTGCACATATTATTCAGAAATTTAAGATCCATGGGACTGTAGCCAACCTCTCTGGACGTGGCCGCAGGAGGAAAATTGATGACAAATCAAAGAGACGGATAATCCGAATGGTAACAAAAGAGCCAAGAAAGACTTCTAAAGAGATCCAAGGTGAACTTCATGCTCAAGGAACATCAGTGTCAGATCGCACCATCCGTCGTTGTTTGAGCCAAAGTGGACTACATGGGAGACGACCAAGGAGGGCACCATTGTTGAAAACAAATCATAAAAAAGCCAGACTGGAATATGCCAAACTACATGTTGACAAGCCACAAAGCTTCTGGGAGAATGTCCTATGGACAGATGAGACAAAAATGGAACTTTTTGCCAAGGCACATCAGCTCTATGTTCACAGACGGAAAAATGAAGCATATCAAGAAAAGAACACTGTCCCTACTGTGAAACACGAAGGAGGCTCTGTTATGTTCTGGGGCTGCTTTGCTGCATCTGGCACAGGGTGTGTTGAATCTGGGCAGGGTACAATGAAATCTCAAGACTATCAAGGGATTCTAGAGAGAAATGTGCTGGCCAGTGTCAGAAAGCTGGGTCTCAGTCGCAGGTCATGGGTCTTGCAACAGGACAATGACCCAAAACACACAGCTAAAAACACCCAAGAATGGCTAAGAGGAAAACATTGGACTATTCTAAAGTGGCCTTCTATGAGCCCTGACCTCAATCCTATTGATCATCTTTGGAAGGAGCTGAAACATGCTGTCTGGAAAATGCACCCTTCAAACCGGAAACAACTGGAGCAGCTTGCTCATGAGGAGTGGGCCAAAAAGAGAGGTGCAGAAGTCTCATTGACAGTTACAGGAATCGTTTGATTGCAGTGATTGCCTCAAAAGGTTGTGCAACAAACTATTAAGTTAGGGGAACCATCATTTTTGTCCAGGCCTGTTCCATGAGTTCATTTTTTTTTATAATTCCGTTGAAGCATGGTTGAAAAGCAATGTCTGACTTTCATTGGTTAACATTCATAGAATTCTTATTTATTATTACTTTTGTCAGGTTAAAGTTATTTCTGTGACCATTGTGAGTTTTTCTTTCATTGACCGAAGGGTACCAACAATTTTGTCCATGTGTGTAAGTACACATGACTCCATTAAAGAGTAATGACATGACAGTGTGAAACAAGTGTGAAAAATACACACCAGGGAAACAAATAGAAAGAACATGACGATAAATGTACATACTCTCCTTGTTCTTTTTTTGGCTGGGAAACGACTTCAGGTTTCCTTCTACTCCCGATCTAGTAACTCGACTGATAACATAAAATCCAAGTGGGTATTGGGTTAATTATGTGCGTAGTACTGGGGGTTTCAATATGTTTTGTCACGGTCAAATTCAAAAAATCAAAACATGATTAGTCTAGTTGAATGGGGATTAGTCCACTGGGAATTGGTATTGATTGGTTCAGGTAAATGCTAGAGGCCTTTGAGTAGTATAAAGTACCTGTTACTAAGTCTACTAGTAAAAAGACCATGAGAAGGATAGGAGGGACTGCAATATTGATGACATAACCCTGGAAAGACCTATGGCTTTAAAGAAAATCCATTACCTGATGCAGGTAAGTGCAGGATATTCATGAGCTCAAATGGGAGGAACCAAAAGGAGTGCTGAAAAAAAAGCTAGCACTATGATCATGTAAGACTCCTAAATGTAGGGCTCAATGGATAACTGATTAATAGTAAATAAATATTGATAATAGATAAAGACGAAAAATTGCAGGGATGATGTAACAAAACCAATTATACTAAAATAGGTACATTTCATGGAAGGAAAAGGTGTGTACTTACATAATTTTGTCTGAATATGTACCTTATATATTGCAAAGAATGAACTGGTATTTTTCAGCTTTGTCTGTCTTTATCTTAGTCTATCTTTATTACAGATCTGTATGTATTAACATACTAGTACAGTTTAAAAATATTTTGTTTTATGTAATAAATAATTAAAATATTATTTAAAAAAAACCCTACTACTGAATGCTAAATTTTAAAACTGATAATATTTGAACATTAAGCTTTAGGACTGTCAATAAACTGATAATGATGATAATTCAATAATACACTTGTTTATTTAACAGTTTAAAATGCAAAAGAGAAAAAAATATATACTTTTGTTCATATTTTATTTATTTGTGCTGTATGAATATACTATAAATTTAGTATACATCCTGATATTAATGAATCATTGCTGAATCAAACAGTGAAAGTCTTTTATTTTTATTACAGTTCTATTCTTACACATCTTGCCATACACAGTCATATCCGATTATTTTTTTTTATCCTTACTTGATCGAAGATTTCATTGTAGACGTGGCCTTGTCCTGATTCTCTTGGTTAAAGTGTTCCTCTTCGCGCCATCGCAAGTGAACATTGCCCTTTGAGATCCTTATCAGTCAGATAACTAATGCACTAATATAAGCATGGTGCACATATCTCACTGTCACACGTTCAACAGAGCACTCCAGGAGTAGACAAACGGGAAAATAATTACAACCACTCTCCAGCATGAAGCTGTCAGGAATCACGCTTTTAGCACTCGCTGTGCTCGTGTCTCTAATCTGTGTAATGGAGGTAGGATGCCATTATATAATATAGTGCCAGATCCTTTACTAAGAGCTGCTTTTCTCCACTTTAATCAGGAAAATGTATTTTACTGAAGACGAATTAATTCAGTTACTGAATTAATAAAATAATTCTACTCTTTTTTTACATGGTGCACTAATGAAGTCTAATATCTGCTGTCAGTAATTAAGAAGGCACAATGAATTAACTGCATTATCCAATGATTCTGTACTTTTTCTTTTTTTTTATAGTTTGACTTTAGTAATTAGATAATGGGCAACTAAAGAGATGTGCAAATGTTACCTGCATGTTTTATAACATCAAATTATTATTATTATTATTATTATTATTATTATTATTATTATTATTTTATTTTTGCATTTGAGGTAAAATGTTGCAGTTCCTCTATCATCCTGAAGGGGTATACTCAAAACTGTTCACATCACAGATCCTATGTGATAGGAGCAAATTTTTTGCTGAGTTTGTTGATAATTGCAACAAAATATGAAATAAATACATAAATAAATTAGAATATTTACAAAGACTTGCAATACAAATCGAATCGGCATGTAGGTATCGTGTTGATATCGTATCAGGTGATCCATGGTTATTCCCATCACTAATATGTAGTATGAACAGACTATATGTATGTATGTACTGTATGCATGTATTTAGGAACAGGATAAAATCTCGTTGTTTTTGCTTACTTTGTGTCCAATCAAAGCAATATATTATTATTATTATTATTATTATTATTATTATTATTATTATTATTATCGCTGAGGTATTGTACACTCTTTTCTCTTACTATTTCGCACATTAAGGTTTGTCTAACACAGTATGATAAAAAAAAAGTTGCTAAGAAAGTGAAAGTGATTAGTGTTTGACACTAGTCCCGTTTCCTCATGCGTTTATTTGTCTAATATGTCTTTTTGTTAAAAACGTTTCTCAACTACAATTTCAAGTAATACACTATAAAACAACAAGAGAAATTATAAAAGTGTTTCCCTGCTTATCTCAGGCTAGGTTTACTTGCCTGATTATCAGTCTAATACCTCCGACTGTCTCTCTGTGTGTCTGTCTGTCTGCAGGTAGAGACAGCTCCAATAGTGGACAGCTGGGCAACAGAAATCATACATCGTGCCAAGCGTTCTCTACTTTGGCGCTGGAACACACTGAAACCGGTTGGTGCAGGATGTAGAGATAATTATGAGTGTGGCACAAATTACTGCAGGTAAAGAACACCAGAAATGACACAAATCTTCCATAAACTTGATACATTTTCTACACCAGCAACTCTGAAATTAGCAAGATTTAAGTTAATGTGTTCATTCTAAAATGTAATCCTATCAAAGACACATGTTCACTGATATGTAAAAGTTTTCTCCAAGGTGAAATCTGCGATGTTAGTATAACATTTTGGGGGGTATTTTTTGTTTGATACAGTCTGCAGTGCAAGTACTTAAAAGATAAACTTGTAATTTTAGGAAAGTCTTCCAAAGAGAATACTTCGCAGTTTCTATTTTTACATGATAACCTAATTTTATTTTGTCTCATTAATTTGAGAGAGCGACAAAAGAGAAGCCAGTGAGTATTATGAAATAACTACAATAGTTCAACATGCAACTTGCAGACTTTTTGGATAATGCAAAAGGTATTTGTTTCAGCAATATAGATTTGTATTTTTAATACTAGACATACTACAGGTAATAAAATAGAATAATGGTTCCTTCCTGTTAATTCCTGAATGTTCCTGAACATAAATGTCCTGTCATAGTGGTAAAATAACATGTTTACTTAATATGGTTGAGTCATAAGATGAATGAACGTTGACCCTATAGTGTTTGATAAGCATGTACCAGGATATTAAAATATATACTGAGTCGGCAGGAAAGAGAAATTCAAAGAGGATTTTAATCTTATCATTCTTCTCAGTCTATTCATAAGTCACAAGGAAAGAAAAAGGTGTCCCAGTTCTCTGTTGGGCCTGTCAAAATGTCAAAGCAAAAAGATATTCCTTAATCTGTAAAATAAACTCCATGGGAGTTCATAGTACAGATTTCTTTTTAAACAAACACAATATACTACAGTATGTGAATAGTAGGTTCATTAGTTTAGATAGTGATAAAATTACATTTCCCTTCTATTGGAGGCACTTTTTTCTTTAAATTCCTGAATTATTTAAAAAGTCATAAGACGTTGATGTTATTTGGGTCTGCTTGCCCTTAATTTAGGGAGAAGTTATATTTTTATAATAGTGGGTTAGCATATAAAATAGAAATGGAACAGAAACAGGAATCCACTGGCTATGGGTCAGAATAAGGGGCCTCATTTTGGGAAACACTGCAGCCCATTAGCCACAATTTTCTACAGTATGCCACAAACAGGCGCAACATTCAGCAGGTTTATGGCAGACCTACTCTACTTTTCATCAAAAGTTCATACCTGCATTAAAAATTCATTGCCCATATTGGGAAACTATGAATTACTAATAAATAACTAATAACTATTACAAATAATCACCCATAAACACAACAAAAGGTCATGATCTTGTTGTACAACCATACACAGTTTAATTGTTGGAATGGCTTTTTGGCAATAAAACATTAAATTCACCTCAGATCTTCAACATCTATGCACAAAAGAGCACTTGGATGGGGAAATATACATCATTTTAAACATGTCACTATGTAAGTGTTTATAGCAAGATATCATATTTACCCTGTTGTTTTTCCTGTCTGTTCCTCCAGGAGAAACATCTGCACGTTCCAGCTTAAATATTCTTCATCCTAACAAGAATAATTTGCACAAAACTAAAAAGAACATTCTGGGAATGGAAAAAATGGACCTTTTTGTACAATAACAACTCTAATGAAAGAAAACTGAAGAAAACAAGTTGACTTAATATTTGAAATCTAATTAAAGCACAGAAACATTAGCACTGAAATCTTTTTTATTTTATATATATATATATAATGTGTGGGGGGAAAAACAGACAAGTGACAAATTTAAGGAGAAAAACTTCTTATACTCTCATTCTTCAGTATTTCTGTCCTGGTAATTAGAGTTCTTCCAGAGTGACTCTACCCCCATTCACACGGAGTGAGAGCTCACTGGACTGTTCAACAAGGACAAAAATGACATAAATTGTACGTCCTACATACTTACCAGATCTCAACCCAACTGTATGATGAGAGACGTATTAAACACCATCTTTTGGAAGCATGGCGTTCATGACTCCAGGACAGTTCCACAGACTTAGGCACACTGAAGCTCTTCTGGTGGCTAGTGTTGGCCAAACACATTTCTAAGGCACTTTTACGCTTTTTCTTTGTCACCTGTCTGTAGATCAGTTATATTTAATTTATAGTATATTTGCCTATTTTATTCCTCAAAATATACTCAACCTATAAAATAAATAACAAAGCCCATTTGGTTTATTAACATGTTATAAAAGTATTACTTTTTTATTTGTCGATACTGTTTGTTAATGTGTACTTTAAACATTTTTGATATTGTTACATTGAGAGTGCAATATGATGTTTTTTTTATTCTGGCTTTTTTTTTTTTTTTAAAAGAAAGAAAATCTGAATGGAATAAACAAACAATGGAAAACTAAACAAGTGTGCAAAAAAAATCAGATGCAAGTTGACATTAATTTCATGAAAACAATTTTTAAGGATGACCTTAAAAACTTATCACATCACATGATTCAGTACAAATATATGGCAAAACTTCTGACATTGGGTTTGCAATGTCAATACCATTTTAAAATAGTCAAATTATTGGATTGCATCAAACAAAGAAAGCAACTAGTGAGATTTGAAATGACTGATATTGGATCAAGAACCCTCCAACAAGGATAGTGCTGAAAAATCAACTTCATGCTTCATGGAATACATCATGGAATGCTTGGGGAAGTTGCATTAAAAGAAACACACACACACACACACACACACACACACACACACACACACACACACACACACACACACACACACACACAAAAATAAAAAAAAACCTAGAACTCAGCTATTCCTAGTGAAAGTGAGAGCATTTTCAGACCAAATATGCCAGGCAGAGTATACAGTATATATACAGGGTTTAGACATTGAAACTGAAACACCAGCCAATTTAGTGTTGGAGGATTCATGGCTAAATCTGACCAGCCTGGTGGCCAATCTTCATTGATTGCACATTCTACCAGTAAGAGCAGTGTGAAGGTTTAATTAGAGTAAAAGCACAGTTTTGCTTAAAATTTTGCAACATTATGGGTGACATATCAGAGTTCAAAAGAGGACAAATTGTTGGTGTGCGTCTCGCTGGCGCATCTGTGACCAATACAGTAAGTCTTTGTGATGTATAAAGTGCCACGGTATCTTGTGTAATGTCAGCATACCACCAGGAAGGATGAACCACATCCAACAGGAGTAACTGTGGAAAGGGCTGTCCAAGTGCTAACTCGGGTTGTATCCAAAAAAACATACAGTAAAACTACAGCTGCTCAACTCACTGCAGAATTAAATGTACACCTCAACTCTGCTGTTTCCACCAAAACTTTTCGTCTGGAGCTCCACGGGGTCGATGTACATGGCCGTGCTGCTATAGCCAAACCTTTGGTCACTCGTGCCAATGCCAAACATCAGTTTCAATGGTGCCAGCAGTGAAAATCTTGGGCTGTGGACAATGTGAAACATGTTACGATGTGGAAAAGCCCCAAAGAGGCGTACCACCTAGACTGCTGCATGCCCAGAGTGAAGCACGGCGGTGGATCAGTGATGGTTTGGGCTGCAATATTATGGCATTCCCTAGGCCCAATACTTGTGCTAGATGGACACGTCACTGCCAAGGACTACCAAACCATTCTGGAGGACAATCTGCACCCAATGGTTCAAACATTGCATCCTGAGGGCGGTGCCATGCATCAGGATGATAATGCACCAAAACACATAGCAAGACTAGTGACAGAGTGGTTTGACGAACATGAAAGTGAAGTTGAACATCTCCCGTGGCTAGCACAGTCACCAGATCTAAATATTATTGAGCCACACTGGGTGTTTTGGAGGAGCAAGGAGCGATTCTGCAAGAAGAATGGCTCAAAATCCCTCTGGCCACTGTGCAGGACTTGTATCTCTCATTCCCAAGACGAATCGATGCTGTATTTGCTCGCGAAAGGAGGCCCTACACCATACTAAAGAATTATTGTGGTCTAAAACCAGGCAATTATCATATATATATTCACACACACACACACACACACACACACTACATTTTCCTTTAATAACCTTTCCCTATAAATCAAATAATTGAACAGCTTAATTTTTTTAATCATCTTTTAATTTCAAGAAACACATCAGCAGATTTGTACATTTAGTGTTGGTGAGGAACAGATTTATATACAATGGATTTGGCATACAGTCATTCAAAACCGTAACTGTAGAAAAAAACCCAAGTAGCAGACAGAGGGCGAATTTCCACAGTGGGCTTTTTTGTTTTGTTTGTTCAAATTGTTAGCATGAGTGTTTTAATAATCAGTTTTTGTTTTCAGGAAAATTCTGTTACTTCGGGAAAAAAAAAAAGAGAAAAAAAAACTTCCATATCCTACTCATATCCTAAATTTATGCATATAAGATCAATTAATGCAAATCTTAACTTGATCAAATCAATAATTTGCAAGTATTACTATAGATTAATATCTAGAATAAACTTTTAATTTTAAATGTATAAATTATTATTTTTAAGAATATATTTTATGGCATTAAGCATTGTCCACAGCCACTTACAGGACAGAAGTGCTTTGAGTTTTTATCAAAAACACACTCTTGTGCTAGGTCACTTGATCATGAACTAAGAATACCATCGATCACATTTTGCAAAAAACAGCCATTTTATATTCTTGGCATTAATGAAGGAATATAAATGATAAAAAAAAAAATTCAAGCCATAAGACAAAAAAAACTCATCATGAAAAAAAATGGCAACATATACAGTGGGTCTCAAAAAATTTGAATAACATAGAAAAGTTTCACATACATAATGTATTTGTTACAAGTGAAACATTTAAATTTAAATTGAAACATTTGTGTTTTAATTTTGATGATTATGTCTTAGAGCTCATAAAAATTAAAATAGTGTTTCTCATCTTCCTTCTTTATGTGGTTCAGGTCAGGCAAGTTGGCTGGTCAGTCAAGCACAGTACTATCCTGCTCAGCAAACATTTACTTTCATCTGAAAAGGGAACTTTGGACCACCGAACAGTGATCCAGTTCTTTTTCTCCTTAGACGAAGTAACAAGCTTCTAACTGTCTCCTGTTTAGAAATGGATTGATGCCAAGAGTGCATGGGGGCTATTGATGCACTGACCTCAGCTTCTGCGTTATGACCTTCTGTGGCTTACCCTCTTATGAACTATTCTAATGTTTAAGTTTCAAGCTATAGCCATCAAAAGTAAAAAAAAAAAGAAAAAAAAAGGAGAATTTAACTTTTTTAATTAAATTACAAAACATACCCTCTCCACAATATTAAAAAAAAATATTTAAATACACTGTAAATGGGATGATGTCTGTGCAGAGCCATAAGCCGTAGACAAATGCCTTAGCTGAGGGAACATTTATTTATAATATAATTAACTTTTTTTTCTTATTAAAGTAGTGGATCAAAATCTTTCACATATGTTTTTCAGGCTTTATTAGTTTATGCCCATACCTGTCAGTACACTAAAAGTTTTTGAATGTCACTTAAAGCAAATCAGCTGTGTCTTGCTTCTACATGGCAGTTACCAGTAACTGCCATGTGTCAACACATGCAAGTATACAAAAAATCTAAATTTTCAAAACTTTGGTAAATCCAGTAGAACTATTTAACTCAGTTTGCTTTACATAAACATTTACACTCAATTTTGTTAAAAGACTAATAAATAAGGCCTGTTTTTTGAAAACTTCAGTAACTAGTCAGATTTGCTCATTTGAATGGCCTAAAGTAGTTGTTTTTAGGCCAGAATGTATCTAAGATTTTAGCAGAAATTATCGATAGTATTTTACTAATATTCAGGTTTTTTATGAACATAAACAAAAGTTTATACTTGCCAAAATAACATTGACATCAGCACCGAGTTTAGCAACAATTATGAACAGGAATGAACACCAAGTTATATAACAATGAACACTGGATGTTTTCCAACATTTAGTGACAACCTTAGAAAACTGTACTATTTCCTTATGTTTTCCTTATATAAATGACTGAAGTAGTATAATGTTCATCACTGAATTAAATCAACAGCATTTGTTCAAGTACACTATTCGATTATAACGATGACAAAAACAACTAACTTTCAACTACAACTGATGAAATGATGACAAAAAATGCCACAGTCAGTTTGCTGTTTAAGCTTACAGTATGTACAATTCGAAGAATGTAGAGCAAACAATTTGCTATCAATAATTCCCTGAAAACTCATAAATTCCCTTGTACTTATAAACACACTAAGTAACATTACTATAAGTAATCAAGAAATTAATGCTAGCAATATTCTGGAAATGTATGAAATATTAGAGTTTAAAGACTTTATGAATACTGTTTTCATAGAAAATGTATGTGACCTGAAGCGATGAATACATTATAGCACTGCATGCAAATACTGTATTTATGAGCGATATCACACAACACATTTCTGCTTATCTTAGTTGTTATTTGGTATCAAATGTAAGATTAAATATCAAGTGTGAAAAATACTGAAGTTTCTTGTGTTTTCTGTTACTGTAGATTTTCAGGATTGGATCAGTGCAAAGCTACTTTCAGTTCACAGCTGCAGACGCTGCAATGACATCAGGAAAAACTTCACCTTCCTGCTGTATTAGGAGCTCAGCAAAGGCTGTCGTTCATCAGGAGTGCTCCTCTGTGGAATACACACAAACAAAAACAACATGACAGTGAGGTGGCAAAATAAGAAAATAGAAAATAGGATCAGCTCTTCTATATAAAATGTCATAAAGGTAATGAAGTCTTTAATCCTTCAGTTAAATATGTTAACAACATTTTTTCAGTGCACAGAAAGTAAATCTACAATGAATTACATTTTTTTTTTTTTACATATCTTAGTTAGGAAGCTGGGGTCAGAGCGAAAGGTCGGCCAGGATACAGCACCCCTGGAACAGACAGGGTTGAGAGCCATGCTGCATGCCTCAACAGTGAAAGGTTGCCAGGGGTGGGGTTTGAACCCTTAACCTTCAGGAACCCAGAGCCTTCACAGTTTAAACCACCACTTCCCACTCCTCAGCTGGTCATTTGTCACGGTAAAATGCTATCACTTGCATAGATAGATAGACTTTATTTTCAAATTTTGCAACTTTTTCCCCATAACCAGGGTTACCTGATTAAAACGGTTTTAACTGTTTCTATGTGGATCTTTACTCTCAAAGTAAAGTTTTTCCAATTATTGGAAATCACATATTTGCCATTATTTATTTAGGACTTTTTATTTTGGATTTTTTTTAAGATCGGCCTGGTTACATTAAAAACAACCAACAATAGAACTCTGTTTAATAGTGAAAATAAAAGCATTTCCATCTGCATACAATATGATGAGATGTCACGGGATTGGGACTAAATAATGCTTGCAATATCTGCTAAAACAGCTAAAGCGGGTTATCTGGCTTACTTCCTTTTTCCTGACCTCAACAAACACAGCCGACGAACTGGTGGCCGTGCTCCAGATATAAAACCCAAGCATTTTATAGCTGAAATCATATCCATAGTTTGAAATTAATTAGTAGACTCACTACATGTTTTAACAGATGGGGCACACGTGCCATTTCAGAGGACAGACATGTCTACATTAGAATCAAATAAAAGTCACTTGTAATTATGAATGTGAACCATCATGACATCCAATCTGACCAAAAATCTGAAATGAAAAACGTGGATTGTAATATGAATGTAATCTCATTGTTTCACATATTATAATGCACTTAATTACTCACCTCTTTGTAACATATGAGCACGATGAAGACCACACCTAATATGATGCCAAGACCAATAATGAAGAAGGGCACATTAATCACAACGTCAGCTTGGGTATCCACGACTCTGAGCTTTTTGGCTGAATCCTCATCTATTAGGACACTCTGATAAATTTAAACAAAAAGGTAAGGTAAGGTATTGTAAAATATTTTATATATACACTATATATATATATATATATATATATATATATATATATATATATATATATATATATATATATATATATATACACACACATATACATACATATACACACACGTGGACAAAATTGTTGGTACCCTTCGGTCAATGAAAGAAAAACTCACAATGGTCACATAAATAACTTTAATCTGGCAAAAGAAATCATTTAAAAAAATTCTATGAATGTTAACCAATGAAAGTCAGACATTGCTTTTCAACCATGCTTCAACAGAATTATTTAAAAAAATAAACTCATGGGACAGGCCTGGACAAAAATTATGGTACCCTTAGAAAATACTGAAAATAATGTGACCAAAGGGACATGTTAATTCAAGTTGTGTCCACTAATTAGTATCACAGGTGTCTACAATCTTGTAATAAGTCAGTGGGCCTATATATAGGGCTCCAGGTAGTCACTGTGTGGTTTGGTGACATGGTATGTACCACACTCACCATGGACCAGAGGAAGCGAAGGAAAGAGTTGTCTCAGGAGATTCGAAAGAAAATTATAGACAAGCATGTTAAAGGTAAAGGCTATAAGACCATTTCCAAGCAGCTAGATGTTCCTGTGACTACAGTTGCACATATTATTCAGAAATTTAAGATCCATGGGACTGTAGCCAACCTCCCTGGACATGGCCGAAGGAGGAAAATTGATGAAGGAGGAAAATTGATGACAAATCAAAGAGACGGATAATCCGAATGGTAACAAAAGAGCCCAGAAAGACCCAGAAAGACTTGTAAAGAGATCCAAGGTGAACTTCATGCTCAAGGAACATCAGTGTCAGATCGCACCATCCGTCGTTGTTTGAGCCAAAGTGGACTACATGGGAGACGACCAAGGAGGACACCATTGTTGAAAACAAATCATAAAAAAGCCAGACTGGAATATGCCAAACTACATGTTGACAAGCCACAAAGCTTCTGGGAGAATGTCCTATGGACAGATGAGACAAAAATGAAACTTTTTGCCAAGGCAAATTTTGCTAATTATACTTGAAGCATATCAAGAAAAGAACACTGTCCCTACTGTGAAAGATGGAGGAGGCTCTGTTCTGGGGCTGCTTTGCTGCATCTGGCACAGGGTGTCTTGAATCTGTGCAGGGTACAATGAAATCTCAAGACTATCAAGGGATTCTAGAGAGAAATGTGCTGGCCAGTGTCAGAAAGCTGGGTCTCAGTCGCAGGTCATGGGTCTTGCAACAGGACAATGACCCAAAACACACAGCTAAAAGCACCCAAAAATGGCTAAGAGGAAAACATTGGACTATTCTAAAGTGGCCTTCTATGAGCCCTGACCTCAATCCTATTGAGCATCTTTGGAAGGAGCTGAAACATGCTGTCTGGAAAAGGCACCCTTCAAACCGGAAACAACTGAAGCAGCTTGCTCATGAGGAGTGGGCCAAAATACCTGCAGAGAGGTGCAGAAGTCTCATTGACAGTTACAGTAATCGTTTGATTGCAGTGATTGCCTCAAAAGGTTGTGCAACAAACTATTAAGTTAGGGGTACCATCATTTTTGTCCAGGTCTGTTCCATGAGTTCATTTTTCATTTTGTCAAATTAAAGTTATTTCTGTGACCATTGTGAATTTTTCTTTCATTGACCGAAGGGTACCAACAATTTTGTCCACGTGTGTGTGTGTGTGTGTGTGTGTGTGTATATATATATATATATATATATTTTTTTTTTTACATTTACTAAACAAAGACTATGTACTGTTCGTGAGCTGTTATGAATAGGTTTCACTACTAACTGCCCAACTCTGCCTAATACCTCATGGATGAGTTATGCTTTGAAATTTGAAGACAACAATAATTTCGTAGACTGATCACTGATCTAATGTCCTGTTCATTTCCAACTTTTGCTCCAAAGTATCATGAGATAATGCTTTCTGATAGGGCAGGTAAGACAGATAAACATAATCATAAATGAGCTATAGAGCTGGAAAATTAGATAAGATATGACAATATGCCATGGTTCAATCAAGGACATTGTGCTTTCACTGTTTCTTACATACAATTTTTAACAAACTGAAATTTAAGGTCATTAGCATATGGTAATAAAAAAAATTGCTAAACTTTACAGAAGGTCATAGAAGTCTCAATCAAATATTCAGATGCTACAATGATAATACAAAAATAGGACTTTTTAATTTGAGCAACTTTGTGTTACTGTATGTTGCAGTCATTATTTTAGTTACATCGGTAACACATTTGTACTGAGCCCATAAATGCACAGGAGAGTCACAACTAGTGCACTAAAACACTAGCTCGGTTTGGAACAAATCTCACATATCCATTATTCTGATGATAGAACCATGATTTCCAACAGGATTACGAGCATAAATCTGCTGCATGATTTAAAACAATCTACTAACTTGCCTTCTTTGTTTTTGAAAGAAAAATCAATTGAAATAACAGAAGACTGATAAGAAATACAGCCTAGACATTGTTAATGTCACATTAACCTGATGATTTTACCTGTTAAGCATGGTAGAGAAAAATATAATATTTTCCCAAATTTCTTTAGATTACCTCAACAAAAGTAGCAACTAGAATGTTAACGTTCTACAGGGCTGTAATTCCTACAAATGGGGGATGTCACGCGGTGCGGGTTAGAGAGCCGCATCATGCAATGTAATAATATTAACAAGAGCCCTTACGCAGGGCTTCGGAGGGGGGTCAATTATGACATTATATTTATGCCAAAATCCTGCTCAATGCATGCTCAACATGTGTTCCATGCGTCCGTGCAACATTTCTTTTCTGTACGCTTGATCAACTTTGTCCCGCTTTACATAACTGCCAAAAACTAGCCAATCACAGACTTCCACAGACAACTTCTCATTGGCTGTTTCTTCTCTGTCAGCTGGCACTACCTACCACATAACAGAAGCGTTGTAAATAAAGTTTAATAAGTAAAGCGACCGAGTTGTCCAATTAGAAATTTAGTCTTGCCCTTACAATGCAGAGTATTTTCACGCGGTTCTGCCCCTTGTGATACCCGCATCATTACAGAGGACTCTTTGATAAAAGAAAGTTAAAAGCACTAAAATATTATTTATAATCATGTCTTATCAATCACATGTTTTTATTAATTGTGTGACTTACTGTATGTGATTTCATAATAAATATGAAGATTTAATATCACAATTTTTAAACAAAAGCACACCTGACCTGAATATCAGGTTGCCAACTCTATCCTTTTATTCTTTTATTTTTTAGCAACAAAAATTCTATGAATTTCTTTTAAATAGTTTGACTGCATTTCTGTTTTTTTTTTTTAATGTGCCATTTTATTTTTCAATTAATTTTCAGGATTTGCAAGTAGAAACTTCTGTATCCAGATTTTTCATTCTTGGCAAACATTGGCCAAATAAAGCAACTTAAGCATTTTAGCATATTTAATCAATATGTGAGCATGTTAACTGTGCCTAGCTTAAGTATGTAACTCATATACTATACTAACTATATAATAGTATATAATATAACTAATTTGTGCTCTAGTCCTGTAGGTTCTGAATTAGTTGACTCTGGAATACACAAATTTTAACCTTTATACCATTTGGCAGTGAAGGTAAATTGTGACCTTGTGTGCTTCAAATGGCTGGAAGAACCCACCCTATTATCTTGAAAATACCTCAGACACATCAGAGGAGGAAGTGATGCAGGGAAGTCTGGCCTGTATAAAACTAAAACAGCTGTCTCCATGTCTGATGGTGCAAGATAATTAACAGAACATGAGGTAAAGGACATGTGTCCTTGAGCTTTTTACATACAGTAAGTACACCACGTCCTAATATAAACTTACTTTTCAAAGAACTCAAGAAGTACGTGGAAGCAATTAGATAAAAAGTTCCACTAGAGCACATAAACTAAATTTAGCAGTGATCAAAATTAATACACTATACAGTACTCTACTGATACATATTAATAAAAATAGATCACTTAAATGTGACAAATATGCTATTGTAGTCAATTAAAAAATCTGAATAAATTAGGAAACCAAATAAAATACAACACAATACATTATACCTATGGCATATAAAAACAAGTGGTCTTCAAGTGACTTTTGACCATTAGAGGTACAGTCGATAACATTATTCAAATGTTGAAATTCTCCATCATAATTATAGTAATGGTGTTTGCAAAGGAATGGGTGAGGTATGGTGAACTAACTTACTAATGTCTATTACATATCATTCAATGCATTCAGTTTTGAAAGGGTATAACCACGTTAATTTGGTAAGAAGATCCATCTTATCCATCATATTTGGCAATGACCCAAGAAAATAGATTTAAAACAGTTTATAAACCTATTCCAAATGAAGCCAGTACATTCAATGGGTTATATTTTGTAATGACATTGTTAACAAGGAAAATGCACCAAATGCATACATTTTTAATTAACTGTACAATCAGTGGTATAAAAGACTGGTCTCTGTTCATACGCCATTTTGCTTTTTTCCCCTATTCATAAAAACGATTGCACTACCTTGTGAATAATTTAACCAAAAGCCTTTGTACACTTCAAGTAAACAGGGATCACTGTTGTCTTCACATCAGATACTGTGCGTGACATATAATGTGACAAATTCTATAAGTGAAATGTAATGAAAAACAATACAATTCTTCCTGTTTTAGGTAATATGAACACATCTTTGCGTTTCTATTTATGAAGCATAGTTATAACTTACTTAAGAAATAAAATTTGGCATACCAATCTCTGACAAGTGATAAAATATAAACCACTCTTGATTGGAGTAGCTGACAATCCTAATTCACAGGCCAACGAGTGTGGAAAAGAAAACAATACGTAACAAGATAAAGGCATACAACTGAATAAACAGTGTGGATAAGCACAAATACGGCTGTTTAGACTGTGGCATGATGAAGTACAAAGTTAATGCATTCACGGGATATCAACAGCATACATACCTTACACACTTCAGTTACATCAAATCTCACTTCTATTTGCATCATCGTTTATGGTTTTTAAAAAGGTTTAAATATCAATCATAAGCAAATGTAAGTGTAATAATGCATCAAAAGTAAAAATGAACAACAAATAAATTCCCATAACTTTGTGCAAATCTGCTTCATCTTCATATTTCTGGCCATTTAGATACAATTAGAATATCCCTGTTTTGAAGTGACTATCGTGTTATGATGATTGATAATCAGTTTATTAATAGTTATCAGATAGTTTGTTCATCTGCACAGAAGAAAAAAAAATGGAACTACACCTATTTGTAAACATTATATGACCAAAAGATTGCGGTCATCTGACCATCCATGATTTAGTTCTGCCTAAATCTTTCTAAAGGTTGTAAATAAACTCCATTTTTCCAGGCATCTTTTACTACATTACATTTTGGAAGTCGGTTGTGAAGATTTAACCATGTAGGAACAATCATTATTGCAGTTCATCCTGAAAGTATTCAATGGTGATGAGATCAGGGTCCTTGACAATGCATGACTTCATCAATGTAATGTTCACTTTGTGAACAGGGGCACGGTCATGCTGGAACATGTTTGAGACCCTTAGTTCTACTAACAGGAAATTGTAATACATCATATAAAAGACTATACAGTTGTCTACTTCCAAGTTTGTGGCAACAGGATTGTTGTACTGGTCAACTGTCCACACTTCTGGCTATATAGTGGATATCTACACCTATACTTTAGAATATTTTTTTACTAAAGGATGTACCTGCTAAAATAAAAGATTATGTCAATAATAAATAGCTGAACAACTGCTTGACATAAGGTCATTATGAAAAGTTTATATACACAGCATAAAAGTCTATTGTAAAAGATCTGGTTATTTTACCTCATTTATGTACATCACTGGATAGACCAATGTTTTTACATCACCGGTTTGGCTGTAAGGAGAAGAAGAAAAATAACATACAATCAAGACCAAATAAAATGTTTTTATTTCATGCATATGAATTAACACCACCAAGCAACACCAAAAAAAAAAAAAAAAAAAAAAAACGTGTTAGTTATTAAGCAGGTCTCAAATATTATTTCCAGATCCAAGTATCTCCCTAATCAGTGAACCAAATTCCTAAGTTTATATTTCCTTTTTATATACTGTATGGGCAAATTAAAATATAAAACATACCACTGTAAACAAGACATCAGTGTCTACTGAAAGAGAATTTGAGCCAGCTTTAACTCAAACCTGATATAAACTGTGGAAAACCTTGTTTTTTAGCTACCCATTACATTTACAACATTTGGCAGACGCTCTTATTCAGAACTTAAGTGCTTTGAAGTTTCCATCAATAAATATATACTGACACTGGTTCACTAGGTTAGCAACTAGAAGCGCAATCAATCAATAATTTTTTGAAACCCAAATACCTAAGATACAGATAGGTCATTAGTTGTCACTTGAAAACGTCTAGAGGAAGTTCATTCCACCACCTAGGTGCTAGGACAGAAAACAGTCTAGATGCAGGTCTTCCTCGATCCCTGAAAGATGGTGGCAGTCTTGAAGAATCAGAGGGAAACGTCGGGCGTGATAAGTGCTTTAAGGTAAGTAGGTGCTTTGCCATTTTGGTATTCTGCTGGCTGAACGTTCACGTGAACGACTGCCGGGATCGCCAATCATGGAAGTATGACCACCTTTAAAACGTTTGCACCATTCAAATGTTTTACTGCTGCTAAACGTCTCGCCACTGTACTGTGTGCTCAAACTGTGTTTTTAGGCATTTACAGACTTTGAGCACAGAAAGTGCAAACCGATCAAAAGTCCCAGTTTGACTTGAAAGCCCCTCATAGTAAATCATTTAAAGTGTTAATTTAATTCAGAATTATTGAAATGAAACTATGTTAGTTACTTATAACTTATAAATGTCTAAATAGGCAAGATGGGTTGATAGTGTATTTGTACATCAAAACATACATTTCAGGATAAAGCGTTGAGGTTAGAGTACTAACATGAGAAAGCTTATAATGTAGCATATACCTGTACTGTAGGTTCTGTAGTTAAACGCTTGCAGTTAACGTTCTAAAAATATGTATACTGTATGCTGGGTCTAGCATATGACTGAATGTTAATTATAAGATAATGGGAGATTTGTAATCCGTGTTTGTTGTTATGCCTCTCTTCACTGCTTTGTATTTGGCAACACACTGAGCCAATATTCCTTTGAGAGTTCTCTTTCCAGGAATAGACACCTGAATGCAGTATTTTAAAAACTTCTGAAGTGAAATCAAACAGATGATCTTTTACATCTGGTATGTGCGTGTTGTGGGCTATAAGTTACAACAATGTTGTACAGGATACGGACATCCCACTTCCTTTGCACTGTTCACATTTCCCCTCATTTGTTCTTTTGGACAGGTGTTTACGTTAGAACGAGCCTATATCCTTGTTCTCACTCTCTCTCCCCCAAAACAATCACCCACCCATCCCCAATCTCCGGTATTCCAAAACAACTGCACAGTTGCCTTTTAAAATTTAAAGTTCCTATTCATTACATTTATGCATTTGGCAGCTGCTCTTATCCAGAGCGACTTAAAAAAGGTGCTGAAGTTTCCATTATTGGATAGATCATTATACTGGTTACTATCAGTCAACCACTGTTGGGAGGGTTTTTCTTTTTTGTTTACTTTTTTTTTTAGTTGAGGGGGTTAAATAACCAAAATATGTAAGAAAAAGAAAAGTCTTGAGTCAAATACTTTTATGACTTAGAAATGGACATCAATATGCTGGATTTGACAAAATCATCCAATTGATTAAGAAACAATGCATGTGTTGTTTTTCAGCGACTGATATTTTATAAATAATGAATGATAGTTTTTAAAATTTATTTTTTAACATTATATTTTAAAATATTTTGAAAAGACATACAGATGGAAATCTCTAATCAGCATTATAACCATTATACAGTTGAACACACCTGGTTTCCGAAATTATTAATTAATGAAGTAATGCTATTTTTAGCAAAGATTTTTGTTGACGGTGACAAAACATCTTTCAAACAGATGTAACAGTGTTTTTAATTCCTCAATTGCTAATAATTAATAAATAAGTTTCTACCTAAACAGATATAATACATTTGGCTAACTGATGGTTATCATCATTATATCATTATAGCTGGCTGTTTGATGTCGTCCTGCGTTTCAGACTCTGATTTATCACTAGGATGTTGTTCAGCAGGTGCTCTGATATCATGCTCATAGCACTTTTCTGGCATGTCTGAATCCAGCGTGGAAAAAGACCTTTGGATTGTTAGACACCCAAATAAAACACAGTGGCAATGCCATGTGGAAAGTCTTGTTGGTTGGAAGCTGACTGATCTGAATGGTGACATAGTTCAAAGCTGGGTTTGATTGGAGAATTGAAAACATGTCATGTCACACTTTTTGGCTTCTGCACATACTACACATGCATATACAGTAATCATTAAAACCCCTACACATACCTGAAGGCTGAAATCTTCTTGATGAAGACATTCACCTGAAGACGTTTTGCTGCTTGCACAAGAATTCCAGTGAGCTTTGGGAGAAATAAAATATATCCATTGAAAATTAATCTCAAATAAATGTTTTATTAAGCTTCAAGAATTACTTGTAAAATTATTTTTTGAAACTATGTGATCCATGTCATCCATACAAGTCGCTGTGTTTAAGTTATCATATTTATTTTAACTAGCAGAAACAAACCAAGTGAATTACTTATTACATAAATGATAAACATAGTACACAAGTACAGTAATGTTGCGCAATTATAATTTGAATTTGAATGAATGACATCATACTTTTTCATTGTTTATACTGTAACTACATATTGCAAAACCTGTCAGCTACTGTTACTATTACGTTGTAGTAATAGCTATAAATAGTCACTCCCTCACCAAGTGCACTTTTTTCTCCTGGTCTTGAAGTTAATAAATCAAGAACAATGCATTTCCCATAGAAGAGAGAAACTAGTAGGAGACATCTTGTACATATTTTCAAATTCTGCCTTATAGTTACACCCTAGTTTACCTCTGCTACAAAGTGCTGACAGCACAGACTACATTCATAAAATGGTAAACAAATCTCTTCATAAATATTATGGTGCAAAGTATGCAGAACCCTGACCATTACACCTATTTCTGTTATTTCCCAAACTTCTGTTACAATATACAAAAACAAATGTGTGCTTACAACATTGCATTTTTCTTACACTGAAACTAAGGGGTCAAATATGCACTGTAAACACAGTAAAGTCCATGAAGACAGGGTTTGCCAAGGATGAAGTGGAAGAGCAAGAAAAGGACTGCACACAACCTTGGCCTCTATCTGCACAGCTCTGCACCTCACGCCCTTCTTGCATGACATCAGAGTCTGACTTCTGACCTTTTCTAACGCCAGAATAAACAAAAATCCCCCCTACCATGCTTCACAGACTAGAGGATGTGATTGTAACCAGAATGAGATGTTCAGGTGTACTACATCTTTAGGTGCATACATTTTCATTATGTCTTGTTAAATATCCTTTTTTTTTTTATTAGAAATGTGTCATTTGTAGGTTAAGATAACATGAAGCATCCATAATACAAGGCATTGTGATTTAGCAGTTACCAAAGAAATGATAAGAAGCTCAATAATATTAACCTGTAATTTTCCCTTCAGCCAGAACTACTTACTATTTATATGATACCAAATGTTCATACTGTAAGTCATTCTTCTATAACGCTTCTAGAACACTGTTAATAGTTAACTATTAAGCATATCTAAACAAGGTCTGGTTATTAGGGCAACTGAAAGCTTAATCTTATCACCTTGTGCTCTGTCCTAACTTAAAAACAACCTGTCAAGGGTTATTTTGACCATGTCAATGCTTTCCATAAATCCAGAAAGTAAATAACCAAATATACACATTACCCATAACATAAAAATTGTCTGCCTAGCGTTGTGTAGATCTCCTTGTGCTGCCAAAACAGCCATGGCCTGTTAAGCCATTTCGGTGTGGAGTGGTCCTGTAAGATGGGCCTATATGGACCAGACTTGTTTGCTGTTGCGGTGTGTCCTACAGATACCTGTCAAAATTGTGATCTGTGGAATGTCAACAGCATGAAGTTTCTGACATGTTCCTCTAACCATTTCTGGGAACATGTTGCAGTGTGGCAGGGTGCATTATGCTGCTGAAAGAAACCAATGCCCTCCCAAAGATGTACTTAGTCTGTAACAATGTTTAGGTCAGTCATAGGTGTTACAGTATCATTCATATAAAAGCCAATGATTTTTAACAGCAGAACATACCCAAAGCATCACACTGCCCAGTAAACAGAGGTTAGCATGGGCACTCTGACCAGTCAGTAATTGCGCAGCCTCATGTGAAGCAAGTTATGACGCTTGCTACAGAAGCTCTTCAGTTGGATCAGACCAGGCAGCCTTCATGTCCATGCACATCAGTGAGTCGGACGGCAATGACACTGAACCTGTTTACTGATCGTCTCTCCTTGGACCACTTTTGGTATGTACTAACCGCTACATGCCAGGAGCACCACACAAGACCTGCAGTTTTGGAGATGCTTTGTGCCAGTCACACTAACCATTACTTGTTAAAGTCATCCAGATCCTTAAGCTTGCCCATTTTTCCTGCTTCCAAAACATCACCTTCAACAACTGTTCACTGTAACAACAATGTTATTCATTTCAGCAGTATTAATGTTACAGCTGATCCGTGTATTATTTTATTCAAAGGCCATTTACAGTATATTCGTTTTGAAAAGAAAAAATAAATTAGTAATACAAAATTACAAGCACTGCTTGAAAGATTATGAAAATCCCACCGCCCTGCATGTACACCAGAATGTAAAACAGCGTAATGTCATAGCCAGAGTGTTGATTAGATTTAAATTAACAGTCATCAACTAACTAAATTGACCAACCTCAAGATTCAATAAAGTGATTTGCCCATCCGATTTCCTGGAATGTTATAATAAGAACAATGCAATTTATTGCTAAGCTAGAATATGGTGAAGTCACTAACACGCGAGCATATCAGACTACAAAAAAGATTAAAGTGATTAAATTGTATCTCAGGTCAAATCTAAGTATTGTAAATCACAGCTACTCTAAAACTACATATTTGACCTTAACAAAAATCAGGTCGTAAGAGCCATCTTCGTCCAATAAACCATCTTACTGTTCTACAGCCAATGTACCATATAATGTACATCACTTTTGGGACACAAGAGGGCGATATACAACTACTAATAATTTAGGCTTATGAATACTAGGGTGCAACATAAAGCTAAAGTCAATAGTCTCAATATTCTGTAGTTCTTTTTTAATTTGAAGTCACAAAAAAGGAATTGCAAATCCTTTCCTGTTGTGCCTTTTTATTGTGTCAGTATGTAAGTGGTAGTTGTATATCGCCCTCTTGTGTCCCAAAAGTGATGACATTATACGGTACATTGGCTGTAGAACAGTAAGATGGTTTATTGGATGAAGATGGCTCTTACGACCCGATTTTTGTTAAGGTCAAATATATAGTTTTAGAGTAGCTGTGATTTACAAAGAAAGACTTTGAAGTCATCCCATGATGAACACCAAAGATACCGATAATGTAATACATGCACATACTGGGTGGATGTCAATGGCCGTTTCATGCTCCTCCTTCCTGGGTCGCATCCCGAATATATCATCGACAAACTTCTCATCAGCCTGATAGAAATGAGGGGAAGACATGATGATTGGAGCACCTAAAAAGAAAGACAAGAGCAAAAGGAAAAATAATGAACAAGAGAAAGACAAATGTCGTACATGCAAGACTAAGATGAATAATAGTGTCTTTGGCCATGCAAACGAGTTAATGACTTTTTCAGCCTGGATTCTTTTGAAATAAATCCACTATTTTCAATAAATTTTTTTATGTTGCTCAATTTAGACACCAATATGATTGCATTGAAAATTCTTTCAAAACTTTGGTTAATTAAAAAAATGACTGAACTTTCAGAAACGTGACAACAGCACGTATGTAAACATTTTCATTTCCTCATGTGGCTGTTTTCTCGTCTGTGGGAAGAGCTCGCACCTTCTTTGCAGACACTGACATTTAGCAGACCCGAACTGAGACAATTCCCTCCCACACAGAATCCGGTGTTATCTGGATTGATGGTTGAATTTGCGAAAACTGCACTGGGAGGGACAAAACGATAAGCAGGAATTCCCCTGATGCTCAGCTCTGACTCAAATGTGGCATAAATTGACCTGAAAACCACATATACAACTCTGTTAGTCACGTTACAATGAACTGAAATTTGCACATTATAGTAGAGCAGCTCTGTATTTAATAATCAGAGCATGTGCAAAACTGTCCCAAATGTACCCCAGTTGAACAATCTAATGAACTGTCCTATGTTCATGAGAGCACTATTTGTTGTTTAGTGTTCATAACAGGAGCAACGTTATAGATAATGAATAAATAAACATGTAAAAATTAATACAAAGATAAATAAATGTAAGAACAAGCACATTTTTGTATTAATTTAAAATACATTTCTAAAACTCATTATGGAATTGATGTATCAAATACCTGTTTATAAAAACTGTATGAGTAATACATTTGTCCGAGGATATTAAAATCAGAATTGTTTAAAAACAAATGTGCTTTAGAGTCAGAACATTGCTACATAATGGTACCTCTTCACTAAATAATGAAAACAGATGAGTTGAACTGGACTGAGCAGGATCAGAGGCATGAGACTGCTGTTGCAATTCAAGTTAATGCAAGATGACAAGTTACATTCTCTCTGTCTGTGATTTTGACATGCTGGGGAAAGGGTGCAGCAGTTGGACCAAACCACACCCCTCCACTAACACAATCCCTGAACTCACAGCCTGTGTCAATGCTTATATCGTGGGGGTTGTGTGGACTAAGGAGGACCCATTTTCACTGTTTTGACCAGTGCACAACTGTGACCCCTCACAATTTCTCCAGGAGTTGTAGCTAATTATTTTTATTATTAGGGCCCAAGCACAGTCTCTTCGCCCTGCATGTCTTTCTAATCCACAGGAAGCCGGTTATTTTCAATTGTTTGCAAAATGCACCCAATGGAATTTGAAATACTCCTCCTAGGGAATTGATAGTATTTCCCCCTTAAATTGCATCTGCCCACTGTGCAACAATCTGTCTGGTGCGCCCGGCGGGTGGTGCCGCCGGAGCTTAGGCCTGATCATTGCTGCTTGCAACTATATTTATTATTATTATTATTATTATTATTATTGCTAGTACAGAATGATTCACTCGAAAGAGGCCCCAATATTCTGTAATAACTCTTGCTATGAAGCAATCTGAAAAATTATTACAGAATATCGGGGCCTCTTTTCAGTGAATCACCCTGTACTAGATCTTTAAGTAAACAAATATTTTGTGGAATGGTTTGGAAACACTTTTTTAAAACAATATCTGGAAATATTTTTGCTATCTCACATTGTTAAATACCAGTGCAGATCAAAAAAGGTGCATCTGTGTGCTAGACAAAATCCATAATTAACAAAAATGTTAATTCCAAGTCGTCAAACGGTCACTGTCTTTAAAAAAAATGTGCATCACATTGTGCTTGTTTTGACAACGTATTTCTGCATCACATTATGATTGCATTTTAGCATATTTATCTTGGCTAACAGTAAACAATTGGAAAAACACTCTCATTAAGAGGATGTGTATCATTAATTATTACCTAAAATAATATAATTATATTTAATTCATAATTTAATTTATTTAAAAAAACTTTCCTTTAACTGTTGAAAACTACATACAATCCTGACTATGCATGTTTTACTGTAATAAATTGCACCATCTTTGAGATTAAATAATTGCACATGTCCAGATGCAATTTTGATTTTTACGCGATCAGTTGTGCAGCATTAATCTCACTTTATCTTCTACTTACGAAAACGAAAGGTTTATTTATTTTGTGTGTGTAAAATTTCTGTCTCTTGTGTCTCTTCTGGATTTGCACATTTAAATGTGTGTACTAGAGACATGAACAAGATTATTATGCTTCAGTCTTCACCTGCAGAGATCTGACGAAAACATGTAGAGCTTCTCCGTCTTGCTGATGATCGGATGAAAGGTCCCTCCATTGGTTCCATTAATCATGTTACACTGATTGGTTGTCCACCAATCAAGTGAACTGCAAACAGAAACCACAAAAAAAAAACAACACACACATACAGATAAATGAATGCATGCTTAGAAAATACATTACAAAGGAACATTGTACTTCGTTGCACCATAGTTTACCTCTGGCCTCTCCACAGATCTATTCGAGCAAAGTCCTGATAGTTCTGCTTGCCGGTGTAAAAAACATACTCCCCATCATCTGTGCCATTCATCTGAAGTGGAATACACAAATAAATCACAACTGTAGTGTTAAAAGCATGATTTCCTTACCCCGTCAATGTCAGGCTTAATGGCATGTCTCATTCAGTAATATTCAGTACAATTTACAGGATTATAAATGCAACACTGATTTTACACAACAGCTATATAAAGGAGAATTATTTACATTTAGTAACTGACATTTTGTATGACATAACCATAATATTCATATATATGTTTATGTTTGCTATCCAAGCATTTATTGCACGGAGACTAGCAGGCTCACTTTGCAAGCATCTTTGTGAGTACAATTTAAATGAAAAGTTTAATTTGAAATGTCTGCTGATGAAGTCATTAACAAATGCTGAAAACTAGAAAGTTTAATTTTATGGGGTGAGTACAAATGTTGATGGTGTATTGTTTAGCACTGGCCCTCACACTACCAGGGCCTTCGGTCTGGATGTACTACCTGTGCTTGGTGGGTTTCCTCCCACAGTCCAAAGACATGCAGGTTAGGTTCACTGGCATTTCCAAACTGCCCATAGTGTGTTAGTGAGTGTGTGTGTGTGTGTGTGGTATGTGTGTATATGGGAGTGCACTGTGAAGGACTGGTCCAGAATGTACCCTGTCTAGTCCCCCAAGTCCCCAGGGAAAGGCTCCAGGCCCTTTTCAGTATAGGTGCTATAGACAATGAATGAGTAACTGACAGAGAGTGCAAAAGTGAGGTGTTACGGTATATACATGGTGAACTATCCCTGGTCCATTATAGTAAATAGTAGCACTCAAATTGAAATGCCACTCAACCAATTGAACTGGTGGTATTTTCTTTTATATAAATAGTTACCTATAAATCCAGATCTACATAACTATAGAAAACGCTATGTGGAAAGTTTTTTTCTTGGCCTCCACAAAGATAAATATTGCAGTTTGAATATGTTATTAAGTATGATCATTTTTATGGAGCCCCCATAGAATCAGTACTAAAACACTAATAAATTGAGTTGGGTACATGGGGAAAATAAATAAATAATAACAACAACAAAAAAAACATTTCAGTAGACTAATTTTCTGAAAAATTAAGGCATCATTAAGAAAGATTGAGATTTTGATTGGTTGAGAATTGATAATTGATTGCTTAAGAAGCGGTTAAACAAAAAAGCATGAACATTGAATTTTTGCATGACAGTAATCTGTAATCATATTCCTCTTAAAACTGTTAATGTCACTCTACACCATTAATGATTACAAATAATATTGCAGGCATGTTTTCTCCTGGAATATGGTTTTTAAAAACTCTTATCACTAAATTTCTGTAAAAATCATGTCATGAAATTATCACGGTACCTGGTAAAACAGGCCGAAGTTGGGGTCCACAGAATGGATGATTGTGTGAAGATCTTTCAGTAACGGGTCCTCATAGCCCCAAAGCAGCTCTCTCACTTTCCAAGTCCCAAAAAGCCCCTCGCCCTTGCTTATCATAATATCAGATATCATGCGACTAAATGTGGATTGTTGAAACTTCTCCATCACTGTCTGGAAGGAAATCAAACAGAACAAATACACAGCAGCTGTGATATCGAAATACACATTAAATTCATTTTCTTAGGCACATTTGTATAACTACTAATTCATACGGTCAACATTGGTGACAGCTACAGGTAATCAGACTGACACTTTCTGTACCAGAAAGGCTGATTTAAGCATTGAAAACCACAGGAAGATAGCAAACACAAAAAGCTATAAAGTTTATATAAAATGGTGTGCAAAATCAAACAAAGGAAAAAAAACAGAGGAAGCAGAAATTCTGTAGAGGAAACACCTTCTTGGAAATGGATGCCAGAGGAGAACTCACTGACTACTAATTAATTACTATTTAAGTATTAGCTATTTTTTAGCAGCTCACATATCTATTAATGAGTCCACCACAAGAGAGAGCACTTGCAGATCAGGCATTGCACAGTATCAGATGTTGTATTTCTAGCAGCGTAGTTGTTCAAATAAGGACAGCGAGGTGGGCTGTATTTTCAACAGCCCGATTTGTGTGTGAGAGAGAGCAGAGGAAGGAAGTAATCAGTGTGCTGTACCAAAAATAAATCAATGTACGGGAAATGCTTGATTGTTGGAAAAAACTTATTCTGACAAAGACATGGGTACACAGTTACTATTATTAATAATTAATAGATTATTGATCATTAATATTACTATCAATCACCAATCATTTGTACAATTTGCAATCTTACACTGAATTTTACAGTCTGAAATAAAACAGTGTTGAAATATTCAAAAGCTTCTGTACAACTTCAAATATGGGGAACAAATAAATGATATGCAATGATAACTTTTTAACTAGATTTATACAAACTTTAAACCACCTAAAAAAGAAACAGATCTTTTTTTTTTTTTTCAAGTGTGTTTTAAATAAAAATTGGGGTGTATACAGTATAAGAATATCACCCATAGGTCCTGCTCTGCACACTGACTATGACGTTTGTCACCTGAAACACGATTATAAGTAAAAGGAATCAGAGGCAAATTCCACAACCTACGTTTCTGTGCAAAAAATGCATTCCAAGCAGCTGAGACTCATATGAAGCTTCGGTTCCTGCTGGACTAAATCGAGTTGATATATTTCCAGGTTCAACAATCTGATAATTTCCTCACACTTTTCCATAATTCTTTTTGATTCTGTAAAGCTGCTTTGCAACATTGACCATTGTTTAAAGCACTACATAAATAAAACTGAATTGAATTTGCTCATCACTAATCGTTCTGGACCTTTAACATTTAATAAAAATCAGAACCGGACCACTACATATCAAGGCATATTAGGCATATTAAGTTAGAGAACCTCTGTCCTATAGTAATGTACTTGCAATGCATCTTGATTCTGATTTAATAGAGAATTAAAAAAATAAATATCCCTTTAACTCATATCCCTTTATCATCATGTGACAATGTAACATCACATGATGACTAAGCATGACCTATGCAACATTTAGGACATAGTGAGTGTCTCACCATTGCTGGGATGTTGACAGTTCTGATTATGTCATCTTCAGATCCTCGTGACATGTTGGGCTCGAAAATATACGTCTTAGGGTTAACCGCAGCTACTTTGGTGCCATTCTCCATAAAGTTTACTCCTTCCATAGGTCGATACTCTCTTGGGGAAAAAGAAAAGAAAAGAAAAAAACAGGAAGTGAAAAGCACAGAGTAAACTCATAGTCAGCTTCAACAAGATGATATGAGATTTGGTGTGGATGACTTGGCTTAAATAAAAATGAAAATAATTCTGTTCTCTGTGGTATAAAAACATATGGTACATCCATGAATATAAAACTGTAACCAAAATGATTTTAAAAACATACTTCTACCAAAGGAACAGAAACACTACAAGACTTTGTTGTAGATCCAGCCAGTATCTGAGGCTAACTTTTGTTCATCTTTTATGTTTACCATAGAAAGTAAAGGGAATATGTGTTCGAGATCTGGCCTGGTGTGAAAAATCCTCAAACACATTAAATATTTGTATAAAACAACAAAAGGAATCATTACTAGTAATGTTTTGAGTTGTGAATTTGCTTAGATAATAAACAGATAATATATTGTTTTTTGTGGTGAATTTCAGAGGAAGGTTGGGCTATAAGACGTATGACCATGATCATGCATGACGTCAGAAAGAGTCCTCTTTACATTCTAGCAATTTCAATTAACAAATGATTTAAATCAGTGGTATATTACATTGAATTTCATCCTTGTTGATGCTGTGACGTCCTAAAAACTATGATACTGTGTTTAGTAATTGTTTTAGTGTTGCACATAGTCAAGACAATCAAGCAGTACTACTGCATGTCAAACACGAATAAAAGTCTGTTTCATTGTGTCATTTTCTACACTGTTGTAAATGTTTAGAAGCACAAACTGTCAAGTGCTTTTTATGATTTTATTTCCAATGAGTAAAAAAAGCTCCTCACGTGTAAAAGACACATGGCTGCTCATTACCTGTATGTGTATGGGCCAATCTCAATCACCACAGGTCTGTCTCCTGACAGCACTTCTTTGGGATTCGTCAGATTAAAGAAGTAAAACTGCATGTAGACAGGAGGTGGTGGATACTGCCACGCCATAAAGGAATCAGTACCATTTTCCAGCACCACTTCCTGTAAGCCAAAGGTTAGCAAATATTTTTCCATGTAATAAATGATGAGCAATACAATGATTGGTCAGCAGAGAAAGCCTGAAGGATCAGCAAACAGACAGACTTAAAATATAATACTAATTAAAAATATACATGATATATAATTTGATAGGGTTCAACAGTTATAAAAAACATGTGCTATCCGCCTTACAAAATAATTAGGGAGGTAAGTCACTAATCATTACTCAATTAATTGCTATAAGGTATTTAACAAATAAAAAAATGTTCTCATGGATTATGTTTGTTTTGCATAACAATGTTCTGTATGTTACTTATTTATTAACCTGCACACTACAAGAGGGCAAAATTGCAGTTCAGATAATGGACATTGTATTTTTCGCAGCCTCAATTTTGAACAAGGTGAGCAGTATTTTTCAACAGCTAAGCAGTGTAACAGATTTCCAAACTCAAAGGCCACTTTATTTATTAATTTATTTTATTGTTGAAGAAAAAAAAAAAAAGGTACTGATGTCCTAGAAAAAACAGCCAATCAGAATTTGCCTTGTCAGGCTGTGAAAAGTTGAGTAGCACTATTGCCAGACTAGGTGGTTTTCTTGCAAATATTTTATCACCTTTGGCTATAAAATGTGCCTTGGGTTGCTAATAAATATAATGCTAAATTAAACAAAAGAAGGTATGTGTAAATTGTGCTGAAGTATGAGTTCAAGTGCTAATTATTTGGAGTGTTTTTTCCCTACAAGCATGCAAAAACAGCCTTTCCTCAGTAATGAATCCTCAAAAAAGATTAATAGATTATTGATTGTTCACGTGTTCAACTATTGGTTAGGAATAATGTGCAACTCTATAAAATAATACAAACTAACTTGCCTCCTGATTTATTAAATTAATATGAATAAAACTAAATGCTGCGATGACTAAGAAATTTCTTTGGCAGGGAAGTAAAGATTTCAAATATTTTAACCATTAGAAACCTGTTGAAGAAGAGAATTTCATTACATTATTACAAACTATTAATTTACAACTTTGCTTAAAATGTCATTTCAAACATATTTTAACTTTCTAAATATTTACAGTTAAGCATACGCCAGAAGGAACTTTGTAGATCATAAACACACTACCTGCATTTACATGTTCACTTGATGAATTGCTTTAATTGCAGATGAAATTCATCTTTGCTATAAAATCTTAGCCTGATCCGGCAATCTGCTCATTAACTGCATGTCTCCTGTTGTTACAACGTCTATGCATTTTCTCACACTCTCCAGACGTGTCTGATCATATAAATACAATGAAATTTTGCAGAACACACAGACACACTAATTCTGAATTCAGACAGCATTTCCTCAGTGATTCAGTCTGATCACACAAATATGATATGCACTTAGCTGCATCCATCCATCTAGGAACCTCTGCAGTTGTTAAAAATTACCATTCTATTTATGTAAATTTTACAAATCAACATTCACACCCTACAGTGTACAATTTGGGAACACCAATTAGCCTAATGTGCATGTCTTTGGACTGTGGACCCACCAAGCACAAGGAGAACACGCAAACTCCATGCCCAGAGACCAGGGGCGGGATTCTAACCTTCAACTCTGGAGATTCGAGGCCACAGTTCCTAACCACTAAGCCACCGTGCTGCCACTGAGCTTCATATATGGTCAATATTTTTTGGATGGCTACATCCGCATCTACATTATTTCCTATAGGAAAATGCAATTTTGCAATATGAAATCTCGCCCTAAGAACTCGCCTTGGGAACAGTTTCATATGGTATGCCAAGGTACCACTGTAGTAAAAAATTTAAATAGATAAATAAAACACATGAATCCTGCCGTCATACATTGCCGTCACTCAACATTTTATCGTATTGTCCGTATCGTAAACATCACATCGTGTATCAAAAAATGTCGCGAACAAAAAACACTAGTTATTTCGTCCAAGCCCTATACAAATTCTGTTTATGTGGTTGTTTATGTAAAATGCATTTAATTATGTCTTTGTTTATTACTTATAGACCAGTGAAATATCTGACTAAACGCCACAATCTAGCAACACATAGAGCAAGTTTGCTGTTATTGACTCACCCGCTTTATCTTGTTGTACAAGAGGTTTTGGAAAACATGAGCCACGACCATTGCAATTCCCGTGATTAATAAAATAATAGACAGAAAAGCGAAGCTGTACGCACAAAAAGACCTCATCATTATTGTAAACTGTTTTAATAAAGTATATCAGACTGACTATTCTCTCTCTCTCTACTGTTATTGTTTGGGTTCAACAAGCACTTGTCACGGCCTAATCGTTACTACGCATGCGCAACCTTTATACGCACGTGAGTCGAGGCACCCAAATTAGGGCTTTTACAGCGGCCATGATGATAAGGTCAATGATATGCGCAACATTCGTTTGTACGATTTCAGTGACATTGGAACAGGTACGGTCAACACCAAATGTAGGTATATTTTATCGATGATTAGTGTATTAGTATTGTAGTGTATTATTAGTGTCTGAGATATTTGTATAGTTATTTTGCCTTACAAACATAGGAGTAGAAGAAAAACAATGACCAGGCCCAACATATATAACATATATAAAATAATAATAAAATAATAATTAAAATAATAATAATTAATAATAATAATGATAATAATAGCATGCGCTTAAAATTCCATAGAATTTAAACCAAAGTGAAAAGCCAAATCACGTGACTGTGGCGCATGCGCGTTAAGGGGCGGTAAAACCAGCTGATTCGATTTCAACAGTTTCAGAAACATGGCTGTTGCTAAGCGAGACGTTTATCTACTTGGTTTTCTTTACATTTACAGTAAATAAATTTTGTATTATCCTTACACAGGTAAGCCTTCTTCAAGTTATTTATACTCATATTCCAGTTGAAAATGTGTAATAACGTGTTAATTAGTATATTATTAGCCTGTAAACTCTGCTAGCTTGAAAACCACATAGCAAAACAAGCGTATTAAAAATATTCTGGCGTTCGTAATTGAATAAATAAAGTAAAATAGGTTACCCAGTTATTAATAACCGAGTATATACTTCATTAATCAGTTTTAGTGATTTTTAATAGATTTAAGTTCATAAGCGAATTGTTGAACTTTTATTTAAAGTTAGTGATAGAACATATGTTTATTAACGTGTATTTTAGATAGGTTAAGGTAAATTAGTGTAAATAAGTAACATCAATATCAGTGTTTGGAATAAATAATAGCATAACATTTGTGTTTGGTGGGTACAATTTAATAAATAATTAAATCAGCGATTAAACTATTAGGATTGAGAAATGCATTATTTATATATACTATAAGTCTCATCAATGGGCAAATAAAAATCTATTTTATTTGCCAAGTATGTTGACAAACACAAGGAATTACTTTCTGTTTGTGGCTCTCAAAGTACAGATGAACCTAAAACAACGTACATTTGTTATAAATTCTCACTTCTTCATATGATCTGTTCCATATACACCAGCCATCACTGAAAGATATACACATAAAACACTTTAGTGTTTTTTAGTCTCTGTTGTTGTAAAGGTTTTCACCTTAAGAAGTTCAATAAAATTTCAGCTCACAGAGACACAGTCAACTCCAAAGGAATATGTTTATTCTCATCACAGCTGGGAAAAAAATCCAATACCTAAAGTGTTACATGCAATTACAATATATATTTTATTGCATGGGTTAAAAGCAAACTTTATGGTATAACCTATATAATGTTAACCATAAACGTAACCATAACCATATAATGATCTGACATACACTAAGGGGTCAAAAGCTTGTTTATGGACACACCTTCTAATTCTGTTGTCTTTCCTGATTTTTATTCCCTTCTACATAGTAAAACAATGTTGAAGGCATCTGAAAATATGCTATAATCTCCTTTGAACAGTTGATATTTGTTGAGATGTGCCTGCTACTTATGCTATGCAAACCCTTCCTAACAGCTCTATTCTGATGTTCATTTGATTTCTGAGGCTGGTAACTCTAAATGAACTTCTTTGCAGCAGAGGTAAGTTTAGATCTTGCTTTCCTGGAATGGCTTTCATGAGAGCCAGTTTAATCCATAGGTTTTGCAAATGCATTTGACAATACAACCTACTAGGGCTGCAACAACTAATCGATAAAATCGATAATTATCAATAATAAAATTAGTTGTCAACGAATGCCGTTATCGATTAGTTGGACTGCTCACGTTACTGAGGAGCGCATCCCACAAGATGCACAAATACATAAAGATACACACATATACACACTACCTTCACGCGCAAGCAACATTTATTTTCTGTGCGCGCTCGACTCTGCCTGTGCGCTCGCTCAGTTTTGTCAAGGGATTACAAAACTGCCACAAAAACAGCCAATCACAGACTTCCACACACTACTTCTGATTGGCTGTTCCTTCTCTATCAGCTGGCAATATCTGCAATTATTGTTAAAATGCTGTATTTTGCATACTCAAATGCTTTTTGATATTTGTTACTTTTTTTTTTGAAAGAGACAAGTCAGCATAAGTGAGTTCATTCAAAAAAGAAATCCCCCATGCACTCCACAACAAGCAGCCATTATAACAGATGCCATCCAATATAATAAGGGTACAACAATTGTTTAGCTCATTTTTTTATTGTTTTTTTTATATTTAGAGGAGTTTTACTGTTCAAAAACAAACTTTGTCTTTAATTTAAGGTTTAAAATGTCAAAATTAAAGATCATTAAATTCTATATGTGGCTTTTGCATTTTTTAATGTTTAGTTTTATACATAACTAATACCCTGATTTATCGTTGTATATAGTTATAAGCAAAACATCAAATTAAAGAAGCTATTAAATTAGTTTTTATCCGATTAATCGAAAAATAATCGCCCAACTAATCGATTATCAAAATAATCGTTAGTTGCAGCCCTACAACCTACTTTCGTGTCTTATAATAACAACTGTTGTTGTTACTTAATTACCTACTTTCCACATGTGTTATTTTAATAAGTTTTAATAGACTATAATAATCTAATAAACCAATAAAGCTGTGAGAATGCATTCTCAGCAACTTCAAGGTCACAACTCTATCTATTCATCACACATAAGGAGACATGATCAGAACTTGTGGACACTAACGTTTAAATCAGTCCTAAAAATCTTTTATTGTTCAGAAATGATTCCCCCTGTCAGAAAATTTTCTTTTTAGGGATGGGAATCACCTGATACGATATTATCACGATACCTATGTGGTGATTCGATTCATATTGCAATTATGCAAGTATCACAATTTCCTTTTCTTTTCTTCCAGATTTTCTAAACAAACTTAATAAATACTTATTTCTACTCATGCTGTGCTGCCTGTCAATGTGTGAGTAGTTTAGAGCGGGACCTTTAGGATTATAGAGGAACAGAAATATTTTACCACATCAAATTAACAAAAATCTAAAATTGTTTTAGAAATTGGTTATGGATACATAACGTAAAGCTCGAGTACTTTTCAAAGAACAACCCTGTGTCATAACTTCTCCTTTCCTGACATAAAATTTTCCTGTGGTCGCTCGCTCTTAAAAGCCCAAAATTTAACTTATAATTATAATTTTATTTTATTTATTTTTTTACAGAATCTGGATAATGGTGGTGCACTGCGTGGATCATGGCATCTGTAGACGGGGTCCCATCTCCAGAGTCAACTGTCACTTCATTGCTAGCCAGCTCAGGACGACTGAAAAGCTCTTTGCATCCTGAACCACTTCACATTATCAAATACAAAGACAGACATTATGAGTCAGCCTCTGATGCTCTGGACGCTTACATTGCAGATTTTCAGTCTTCTGTGTCGTCAGTGGGGCAGCTGGAGCTTCCAAAGGAACAAAGCACACCTGGCCTGCTACGCTCAGGATACAGAAACAGAGATGGTGGAGTAGATTATTGGGTCTTACGTGAAACATAGTTTGATAATGTTATTTTAGGGCTGGGCGATATGGCTGAAAACTGTATCACGATATCAGTGTTTCATATCGGTCTATATCGATAATTATTGATATTTTTTATGACCCATTTAAAATAAGAACCAGGAGAAGAATATATTACATTTAAACATTTTTATTTTAAACTTAACCTTCCTCTGATCCTAACCCCCTCAGTTATTAAGACAGAAATGTCAACAACCATGGAAAACTCAAATAATTAAAATGTAAACATAAGTCTAAAGTCACAATGAACACTTAACAATTATCTCTTAACATTTAAGGTGCAAAATGAAAGAAAATGTAAGAAATGCTTAATAAAGTGTAATAAAATAGTGCAAATTTTTAAATATAAACAGAGAAACCTGAGAATTTAGTGCAAGTTTATTATAAGCTTTTTATAACCTGTCTTCTCGACAGTGCTAAGCGGAAGCATGTCTTTGGCTATATGATATGACATTGCCTCCGTTATATCTTTGTACTGTTTAGATTCTTTGTCATAAGGCACTGATGCAGAGTACCTCTCCATGGTGGTCTGCTGCTTGTGCGGTGTTGCAGCTACAGATGTTGTTGGTTGAATACGGCTGTGCTCCAAAGGGTGAGCGCGGCTAATACCCCTATCTCACCTATGCGGTTTGACTCGCGGTGAGATGCGGTGTTAGGCACCATGAGCCTGCCGACGTTCTGCAAGGTCCGCAAGTATCCACAAGGAGCGGCAAAAAAAATTAAACATGTTTAATTTTTCACGCGGAAAGATGGAAACGTAATCACAGCGCCAAAACTTGCGGTGAATCATGATGAACCGTACTTACGGCCACTGCGCGTAGGTGAGGTAGGGGTATTAGGTGGTACATAAAGTTTGTTGTATTACCCGTCTTGGCGGGGACAACGGTCTTGTATAATTTGCAGATGACATTGGTCTGACTACGGTCAGACTTATAATATCCAAAAATCTGCCATACTGGCGAGCTGACTTTTCCTCTTTTATTTACAATTTCCTCGCCCGCTGCGACACTCATTTTCTGCTTATGAAGAAGGATCCAGCAGACCAGCACGAGACAACGATATGGCGCAACCAAACAATACTGTTACGTGATTGGTTGTTAGCGTATCACTCCCTATGTTGCTAGGTTACCAGAGCGCGAGTGCCTTTGTTAATGCAACCAAACTAGCTTCGCAAATTTTATCCAGGCTTGGGAGCAGCATAGCATCCAGTGGCTTGGGCATTGGCATGGGCATTTTATTATATCTGAGGACAAAAAGTGCTGAATATTTACCTTAAATTTAACATGAAGGCTTAATTTAAAATGACCAAAATTATTAGCTAATAGTGTTGTACAGTAGATTTGTACTCGGCTGTGTGTTATTTGATGTTAAAGATGTTTTTTTACTACTTCAGTACCATGGTAACAGGCATGTTAACCCATTAGGGTCATAAACTTTGTCTTACAATATTTATAATTTTGTCAGATTTTGTGATCATTTTGTATACCTTTTTTCCCTTGTTTTACATTTCTGATGACATAAGTGAGATTGTCTCAAGCCACTCTGCTAATTTTCACCGTTATCACAAAAAAGTTACCAATATCACACTCAAATGGAATATATTCAGAAAAATGCTTAGAAGAGTCACAGTTTAGGTAAGAAAATGGACTCTGTTTAGTAGGTAAAACTGACATCAACTAGAATCAAATCAGCCAGAAAAATAAAATTTTTTGATCATTTAGTATTTTAAGATGTTTAAGATACATTGTTAAAAATCATTTAAATGAGAATATTTAGGTATGGTAAGGTAAATTAGAAGTAATATAATTTTAATCTTCTCTCAGGTTTTTATCATCAGAAAATTCTTTGCAAATAGTATAGTAGCATGGGCTATGACGATTTCAAATTAAAGGCGATATATGAAGGAATAGTATTTTTACAACTATTTCTACTACATTTATTTACTACTAAAATGCTTTTAATTGTTTGCTTTTTTATTTACAGTGTTAAAAGAAAGCCTTACAGACCAAGAGCTGAACTTTTTGAAGCTTCCAACTGCTTCAAAGCGCAGAGAATCAGACCACATTAGCATGACCACTGATGATCTGCTGCTACTTCCTGTTGACGGTTCTCTTCCTGTGACACGCACTTCAGCTTTTCTCTCCCAGTTCGAAAGTTCCAAGCTAGAGAACAGCACTAACTTGAGCAGCTGGTCTCGATCCAGGCTTGCAGGAACACCAAATAAGTCATTAAGTTCTACTTCTGCATCAAGAACACTGTACGTGGATGATTTACTGATGGGGAGTTTAAAACCTAAGCATGCACCTCTGCACTTCAACTCTTTTATGTCCACAAAAAGAGATAAGCAACACTCTGTTAAATCCCATCATCTTCCAAGATGGATGACCAGTCACAAATCAGAGATGGAATTTTCTGGTGTAACTAGCGTTCCGGATCTGAAGTACCCGGCCTGGTTGGAAAAAACTGGCATTAATGTTAGGACACAAAATGTTCCAGCATGGGTCAACAAGCTGGAGGGGAATGCTGAAGAAAGTCTTGAGGAGCTGAAAGGTCAAAATGGCCTCATAGGTCTACCTGATGATAATGGAGTGCATTTTAGAGGTCTGTGAGACAAAAATTTTTTTTGCAAAAGTAAAATGCAAAAGGTTTTATTCTGTATATGTAACCTTCTTGTATGTCACTCTGCCTTTTCTCAGGCGATAAGATCGGCTCACTTATTCATAGGGCAGAGGATGTGCTGAAATCCCCATTTTTAGGTTTCTATGGTTCAGATAAAGAGCAGCATGGCAGCCCAGGGAACTCAGAGGAGCTTTTAGAGGCTGACCGTTCTTGGGACAATCCTCCAGTAACATTGTAAGTTAATTTATAGAATCGTCTCGGGTTACTTGGCTGTAACCCTGTTCCCTGATAAAGCGGGAACGAGATGCTGCGTGAAAACGCTATGGGAACATCTCTTTGTTGCCTGGTTGTGAAGCTTGTGCATGTCAAACCCGCCGAATACCTTCGGCTTATAACCTGTGCAGGCATGACGTCACCGAACAAGGTGCACCTGCAGGTTATAAATAGGAGTGAACCGGAAACATCCTCAGGTCAATTTTGTCTGAAGGACGTCCAGGCACGCCAGCAGTGCGGCATCGGAGCGCAGCATCTCGTTCCCGCTTTATCAGGGAACAGGGTTACAGCCAAGTAACCCGAGACGTTCCCTTTCAAAAGCTACACTCGATGCTGCGTGAAAACGCTATGGGAACGAGAATACCAACGCCGCCGCACTGCAAGTGTCTGGACCCCCAGGTTGTGTAGCGTGTGCGCACAAGCCGAGGAGGTCTCAGACCTAGCTCTGGGATGCTGACTCAAGGATCCGCGAACCTGGAGTAGCATTGACGTCCAGACTATAAAATCTAACAAACGTGTGTGGAGAGGACCAGCCCGCCGCATCACACACCTGCTGCAGGGGTACGCCTCTTGCCAAGGCAATCGATGAGGCAATCCCCCTGGTTGAATGAGCCCTGATTCCCAGAGGCGAAGTGTGACCACGCGCCTCATAGGCTAGGGCAATGGCATCTCTCACCCAGTGTGACAGAGTCTGTCTAGTGGCAGCCGCCCCCCGGTTGCGACCCCCATGGCAAATAAAGAGTTGCTCTGATTTACGCCACTGGCTAGTGCGGTGGACGTAGATCCGAAGAGCACGTACTGGACACAGTAAGTGAAGTCTTTCCTGCTCCGGAGCTGTGAAAGGCGGAGGACAGAAGGCTTCGAGAACAACTGGGTGCATGGTTGAGAATGGAACCTTGCAGATCCCCAATCCTCTTCAAAGAAGTAATAGCCATCAGAAAAACCATCTTAAGAGACAGAAGCTTGACAGGCGCTGACTCTAGTGGTTCGAACGGGGTGTCAGCCAGGCCTTCGAGTACGATAGTTAAGTCCCACGAAGGGACCGTCGCTCTAGTGGGCGGCTTCAACCGTTTAGCTCCACGAATAAAACGGGCAACTAAATGGTGCTTGCCCACAGAAACCCCGTCGTTCAGAGCGTGACAGGCCGAAATAGCGGCTACATACGTTCTGAGCGTACTAGGGCATAAGCCCGAGGACAACTTTTCTTGCAGAAACTCCAGCACTGAAACAATCTGGCAGTGAACTGGGTCTATGTGTCTTGTCATGCACCAATTTTCAAACACACTCCATTTGAGGGCATAAGTTCTCCTAGTGGAGGGAGCCCTGGCACTTAAAATGGTTTCAATTACGCTGGCTGAAAGCCCAGCCTGTCTCAGTTGGTCCCGTTCAGGGGCCAAACGTGAAGGTTCCAGAGCTCGGGCCGGGGATGAAGTATTGTCCCCTGCGCCTGAGACAGAAGATCCCTCCTCACTGGAATCACCCAGGGTGAGCCGTCGAGGAGAGATATTAGATCCGAGAACCACACTCTGGTCGGCCAATGGGGCGCTATCAATAAGAGGCGCAACCCTTGTTGACGGACCCTCGCCAGGACTCCCGGGAGCAGAACTATAGGCGGAAACGCATAGAGGCGTAACCTGGGCCACGTGTGGGCCATTGCGTCCAGACCCAGGGGAGCTGGAGGAGTCAGAGAGTAGTAAAGGGGGCATTGTGCTGTCTCTTGTGAGGCAAAGAGGTCCACCTCTGCTACGTAAAATCTTTCCCAGATTTGACTGACTATTTCGGGGTGGAGCTTCCATTCCCCCTGTTCTACAGCTTGTCTGGATAGCAAGTCTGCTCCTACATTCATGTGCCCTGGAATGTAAATCGCCCTGAGGGACAGGAACTTGTCCTGTGCCCAAAGCAGAACCTGGTGCGCTAGCTTGTTCAAGCGGCGCGAGCGCAGTCCACCCTGGTGATTATGTACGAGACTACCGCAGTGCTGTCCACCCGCACTAGGACATGGTAGCCTCTCAACTGCTGGAGGAAGTGTTTCAGGGCCAGAAACAGAGCCATCATTTCGAGGCAATTGATGTGCCACGCGAGAAGATGACCTCTCCAGCTCCCTTGTGCTGGACGGCCATCCAAGACCGCACCCCAGCCCATGAGGGAAGCGTCTGTCGTTAGCATCTTGCGACGACAAGACGGACCTAGAGTGGGACCCAAAGTCAGAAACCGGGGTCTGAACCACATAGAAAGGGTACGAAGCCCCAGGCGCGTAACCCTTATTAGCCTCTGGGGGTTGGCCCTTGAATGAAACCCCCTGGCTCTTAGCCACAGCTGAAACGCTCTCATGTGCAGAAGGCCCAAAGGTATCACCGTGGACGCAGCCGCCATGAGGCCTAAAGATTTCTGAAAGTGATGAACAGTGACCTTCTGGCCTAGCTTGATTTCCTTCAGGGTGTTGAGAATGGATTCGACACGAGCAGGAGACAACTGTGCCCGCATCGTGACCGAATCCCATGTGACACCCAAATATGTTGTCCTCTGAACAGGAAGGAGAACGCTGAGTCTCAATCCTAAAGAATGAAGATGGGCTAGGACGACATCTCGATGTCGAAGCGCTAGCTCCTGAGACCGGGCCAGAATCAGCCAGTCGTCTATGTAATTCAAAATACGGATGCCCTGGAGTCGTAAAGGAGCCAGAGCCGCATCCATGCATTTTGTATATGTGCGGGGTGACAGAGCTAGGCCAAATGGAAGGACCCGAACTGGTAAGCCTCGCCCCCAAAGGCGAACCTCAGGAACTTCCTGTGCTGTGGCAATATTTCTATATGGAAATATGCGTCCTTGAGATCGATTGTCACAAACCAATCCTCTAGTTGAATTTGAGAAACAATCATTTTGACAGTCAACATTTTGAATCTGGATTTCCTGAGATAGCGGTTCAAGCCGCGAAGATCCAAGATCGGACGCAACCCCCCCCCCCCCCTCTCTTGGGCACCAAAAAGTACCGACTGTAGTAGCCTGACTCTCTGTCTGGAAGGGGAACATGTTCTATGGCCCCTTTGCCCAGCAGAGTCTTTAACTCCTGGGCCAGCAGATGTGCTCGGTCCGGTTTCACGGAAGTGGAGACCACGCCGTTGAAACGCGGAGGACGATGTGCAAACTGAATCCTGTAGCCTGTGCCTACAGTCTTTTCTACCCAAGGAGATATGCCTGGCAGTAGTTTCCACGCTGCCAGCTTCTCCGAAAAGGGGCACGAGCTTTGACACTTCGGCTGGATGGGGGGGTGTTAGGTGTTGGGTATCCTGAAGTATGGCAGGAGATACCCAAACACCCAACTCTTCGTTGGAGACCGGCGCTCCCCGAAACACCAGTGGTGGCGGGGATTGAACACCGGCCTCCCGGGAGTGCCAGGGAGGAGGCCCTGTTTTGTGATGAAAATCCAGACGCCCCTCCCCGGGGGGAGACACCCCCACAGCCCCAGGCGCACGAACTCAGGGCTTCTTCTTGAAGAGAGGAAGCTCCTCAGATCCGGTCTTTTCGAAGCAGATTTTTGAGAAGAGCGGCGAGCCCCACCCCAGCCTTACGGGGGGGTGCGCGGCTGGTCACACTCTCCTTCTGCACCTGACGCCTGATAGGGGCCAGACCTGGCCGGGGCCGGGTGGCCGACGGTCCCGGTTCTTGAGCACGGCGGGGAAGGAACCTCCCAACGGCCTGTTCATACAGCTTTGCCTCCCGAACCTAGTGGCGGCGGAATTAACAGCGTCGCCAAAAAGGCCGGAAGGCGAGATGGGGGCATCGAGGAGGGCAACACGATCCTTATCCTTGATGCCCGTGAGGTTCAGCCACAGAGGCCTCTTCGTGGACACCATGGCAGCCATGGAACGGCCCACAGCACGGGCCGTCCGCTTGGTTGCACGGAGAGACAGGTCTGTGGCTCGGCGCAGCTCTGCAAACGCCCTGTCATCAATAGCCCCGCCGCTGCTCAGGTCCTTCAGCAGGTCAGCCTGGTAACCTGCCAAACCGCCATGGTGTGCAGTGAAGCACCAGCCTGTCCTGCTGCCTGAAAAGCTTTACCCACCAAAGCAGATGTCAATCTGCACGGCTTGGAGGGGAGAATAGGCTTTTTCAGGGAGGATGATGTCCCAGGAGAGAGATAGCCCGCAAGCGTCTCTTCTATCTGGGCATCATCATATAACCGCGTGCTTTCGCACCAACGATATTCGAATAAGTCGAAGTCGATGGTACAAAAACACGCGATGAATACGGCTTGCTCCATGAAAGAGTTAATTCATCATGGATGTCACCAAAGAAGGGGAGAGAGAGACGTTGAGGCTCCTCCCCCCGGCCACCTGTCGTTCAATCTCGAACGCTTGGGGGAATCTCGCTGCTGCGGCCAGTCGATATGCAATCGCTCGACCGCACGCGTTATAACCTCTAATAATTCCTCAAAAGCTCTGTCAGCACTGGAGGAGCGTTGTGAGGAGGCTACTTCCATGGAAGCGAGAGAGGAAGATTCTTCCGCTCCTTCACAAGAAGCGCCGGAGCGCGCTTGCGAAGCGGAAGCTAAAACTTCCTGATCCGGAGAGAGCGCGAGAGAAAGGGGAAATTCCGTCTCGTGCGCGTCTGCCAGATCAGCACGCGAGCCCCAGGAATGCGCCGCGGCTCGCGGTTTCTCTTTAAAGAAAGCGAGCCGCGCGCGAAGCACCTTAATAGGGAGAAGATCACAGTACTCACAGTCTCCCTGAAGCCCGAGGCGAGCGTGTTCTTCCCCAAGCACTCGAGACACAACTCGTGAAGATCGCCCTCCGAAAGAGATCTATCACACGGAGGCACGCATCTCTTAAGCAACTCCGCCATATCGGTGAGTTAATGCTGTTATTTTTATTTCGCTTTCGTTACGGCTTGCATGCACGCGCAAACACAAAGCGGTCCTGAAGACAAAAAGATCTGAGGATGTTTCCGGTTCACTCCTATTTATAACCTGCAGGTGCACCTTGTTCGGTGACGTCATGCCTGCACAGGTTATAAGCCGAAGGTATTCGGCGGGTTTGACATGCACAAGCTTCACAACCGGGCAACAAAGAGATGTTCCCATAGCGTTTTCACGCAGCATCGAGTGTAGCTTTTGAAAGGGAACGAAAATGTTTGTTTTTTAATATGTTTTTTTAACAGTACTTACATGACCACTATTTATAATTTAAAAAGTATTTGAATGTGGGCTGAGAAATGTTGATGTTCTCTGTTTATGGCCCAAAAAAAAGAGTTGTACACTCCAAGATTTTATTGACCACCTTTAGCTTGATTATGCTGCACAGAGTGATGCTGAATTTAGGTTGTAAAAATTATTCTTCATGCTCCCAAAACCAATCTTTCGTAAATTTAATACTGGAATATATGCCTGTGCCAGCAGGAAACAAAAAACTTGACCCTGGTCACTCAGTACACTTAGGTAATCAGCTGAATTTATTTTGTTGCTGAGCCTTGACCTGAATAACTGAAACGAGCTCAGATCACTGCCTGCAAAGGTTTGTACAGGGGCCACTATGCATGATGAGTGCATTACTTCATGTGCCTCCCTTCTTATGATGCACCCGTTGCTCTAGCATAGAATCTGGACTCATCAGACTACATGGCCTTTTTTCATTACTCCAAAATCAAATGTTTATGAACCCTAGAAGTGTTTTTGCCTGATTAGTCTCACTAATGAGTGGTTTTCTTATGGCCACACAGCTGTTTTGTCCCAATTATGTAAGTTCTCATCACAATGTGCATGTGGAAATGCTATTACTTTTACTACTATACATAGCTGTGATTTCTACTGTCAATTTTTACCATGCATCTTTACTAAGCATTTACTCCATAATGTTGAAGGTTCAGCATAGTCCTCACAGGTTTTAATAATGTTTTTAATTAAAAGGTTCCCAATTCTAGTCATTTTTTTAGTGATTGATGCAGGCCAACAATTTGGCCATTCTGAAATGATAACATTTTTGGCCAGACAGGGTAGTTATTTATGAGGTATTTATTTACATAAGAAGAGATGTATGCTATTACCAAAATCACATTGCACACACAATATATATATAATATTAGTGGACACACCCTGAATTAACATGTCCCTTTGGTCACATTATTTTCAGTATTTTCTAGGGGTACCATCATTTTTGTCCAGGCCTGTTCCATGAGTTCATTTTTTAAAAATAATTCTGTTGAAGCATGGTTGAAAAGCAATGTCTGACTTTCATTGGTTAACATTCATAGAATTTTTTTTAATTATTACTTTTGTCAGATTAAAGTTATTTATGTGACCATTGTGAGTTTTTCCTTCATTGACCAAAGGGTACCAACAATTTTGTCCACGTGTATATATATATATATATATATATATATATATATATATATATATATATATATTATATATGTGTGTGTGTGTGTGTGTGTGTGTGTGTGTGTGTGTGATATATTCTTTGCAGAATTCACCAACTCAAATTTCCAGAGTGCCTTACATTTGAGAATGAATCAAATTGATTTTTATCTGTCCCATTTTAATTATGCAGTTTAATAGTTTAATAGATTATTTATGTTGCAGTAAGTCTCCTGTGCCAGTAGGCTGCACTGATCAACAAATCACAACTGAGGAATCACAGAAAGATGCAAAAGAGAAGGTGAAAAAATCAGTTGATGTCTGCATTTCACAGCCCTGTTTATTTTCTGATGCAAAGAATCAGAGGAGAGTGTGTCATCTGTGTCAAATAATTATGCACTTGTAACACAAAATTAGGAATCTAATATAGTTATTATGGTTACTTTAAAGATTTACTCGATTTCAATTTACAGAATCATGTAAGGCTTCTTGTAGTCAGAAGGAACTAATAAAATAAGGAGATTACATTCAAAGTAAAAGTAATTAAAATACTTGGACAGATAGAATTGCAGATAAACATTTTTATCTGCAGTTTTATGTTGTCCAGAGAGGTGTTTCACGCTTAATACACTTTGAAAAAGGATTAGTTACTGCTCCTGATGTCTTCATTGTTGCTCTCTAATTATAAGATAAATTATAAGATAATTTAAGGCCTCTTCAACCAAAGACAAGAAAAAATGAACAGGGTCATGTTAAAAAAGTTTAGATTCATCAGATTATTGTTTTCAAGGCTATTTATCTTTCAGTCAGTCATGATTCATGCAAAAAGTAATTTTTCCTAATGTGTCTCTCAGTGTTTAGGCTCATTTTCATCAGGCTACAGCAGCAGGAAACACCCCGGTCCAGTTGAAGCCCTCAAACAGATGCTGTTTAACCTCCAGGCTGTGGAACAAAGAGTAACACAACAAAAGGAGGAATCACAAAACAATTCCAGCAGACCTATCTCAGATCCTCTAATGCAGATAGAGAACCATGGCAATGATGAGGTACAGAAAAGTGTTCGCTAACTATATATCACTAAAACTAAATGAAATTAAGTAGTTAATAATATAAGAATTAGTTATTACATAGGGGTTTTGTTGTTTCAAGGAACATAATCAGGTGTTTTATTTCTCTCAAACCATGACTATGAGCCATTGTTGAAAATATTATTTATTTTATATGCTGAAAAAAATGGTTCATCATATTCAACATATTTAAAATGAAGGCAGACTTTCCACTTAAGTAAAATATGTAAGGGCAGGATGGTGGCTTAGTGGTTAGAATCCAGGTTCGATTCCCGCCTTGGGTCTGTGTGCATGGAGTTTGCATGTTCTCTTCGTGCTTGGTGGGTTTCCTCTGGGTACTCCGGTTTCGTCCCACAGTCCAAAGACATGTATATAAGTGTAACGGGTTCGCCTCAAAGTTGCACGGGCGGCACCATGAAACACAGACACGAGGCGAGATCTTAGAGGAAAAGGGTTAGTTATTAGGAATAAATAGGGGGAGGAAAGGGAAAAAGGAGGGAGGACGGAAAAAGGGAAGGGATGATGTGTGCACGTGCAGGGTCCGAGGCAGTGCCCAGCTGGCATGCGGGCACGCGGCTGGCGGCGGTGGGCGGAGTGGCCGAACGGAGCACGCGAGGCAGCGCTCCTGCACGCTCCCTCTCGGTTCCTCCCCGCTGTCGATGGCCGGCCTGGCCCCTCCCAGCTCTCTGTGGGCGCGGCCTCAGGCGGGAGTCTCGCTCGGACGTCCATCGGCTGGTCGGCTTTCCCGGCTGGGATCGGCGGCCTTAACGCTGTCCTCCTCGCAGCCTTTTCCTCTTCGGCGGCGGGGACGCGAAGGCGGGCTCGACGCGGGAACATAGGATGCCGTGGGAGCTCGTGCAGCCCATCCCCATCCCTTTGCACACCTGCAGAAGGGGTGCCACCTACTTAGGGAGCCTACGAAGTGAGCGAGGGGCGATAATAGATTTGGGCGCACGCCCTTCACAGGCGCACGCCGTGACAATAAGACTAATTGGTGTTCTCAAACTGCTTGTAGTGTGTGTGACATGCAATGTATTGGTGTACCCTGCCTCGTGCCCTAAGTCTCCTGGGATAAGGAATATACAGGATAAAGCGGTATAGACAGTGAGTGAGGGTAAAATATGTAACTTGAATGAAAATAAATGATGGTAAAAATTACATGTTTGGGTTAAACTAATTAAATCAAATTAAGTACATAATAAATTACATAAAATGTATTTATTTTATTAAAATAGATATGATATCAATATGTTAAAGCTACTCAAGGCCAGAATCTTATTCATCACTTATTATGAACATGAATGTCATGGCAATATGACAAAGAATTCAAAGAATTAGGTGCACATATTTTAATGTATTCTGGGTTTACTGAAATCAAATCAGGGTAAAAAAATATACACAACTAATATTTGCTTGCACTTGGTTCACCTGCTCTTTTTGGAAGAATTGGAAATGTTGAATTACTTTTCTTGGTTTGCTGGCACAGAACTGATTTTTAAGCACGGTATAGAAATTGTCAATAGATATGAGGCTTCTGTTTACATGGTTTATCCACTACACAACGATCTTTGATGGGTGTTTACAGCCATTGGCCTGTTGGAGCATGCAGTCATGTCTAGTTGATGAATTGAGGTTATGCTTAGGAATTCTGGGGTAGTCGCTTTCCTTTTGTATTTCTTCGACTTATTTCTTCCTGCATTACAGAATATTCATTATCAGAAAAACAGTTCCAAAGCCTGATGCTCCCACCACCATGCTCAACATTTAGTAGAGTGTTTGTGAAGTTGAATGCCTTACTTTTACTTCTTTGGACAAACTTTCTTCCAGGAGGCTTTTTCTTTGTCCATGTGGTGGGCTGTTGACTTCCAAGACTTAAAACCAGACTTAAAAGTGTCAAATTTGGAGAAGCGTCTTCCAGTCCAATGTGGTGTAAATCTCCCTTTACTATAGACAGTGACAGTTTTAATTTAACAAATTAAAAATGTTTCAATACTTTCTGTTCCACTATATTGATAATCTGTGTTTATGTATAATTATGACTATGAGGATATCATAAGACCTAAATTAAATAAATCTTAAACTTGCCATGATATTCATGTTCAAAAGCTGCAGATTATCTTGTTGGAAAACTACATAAAAGCTACAGCTCACTGAAGAATCCTTCTCAAGTGTTGTGTAGGAGTTACAGTTAAACAAAACCTACTTATTTCCAAATTCTCTGTGTTTTCTGCAGACCCTTATTTAGTCCATGTGACGCTAATGCTTAATATAATTAATTACATAGTTGCTTATTTTTCTATTTATTCACTTATTTATATTGCCTTATATTTTTTATTGCTTTAAATGCTAAGGAAATGTAGCTATTTGTCTAAGATATTAAGATAATACCTACTAGGATATTTGAATAAGCAGTATACTGTACGTATATCACCATCAGCATACACAAGAAAGGAAAAGAGCACACTCCAACTGTTAAAAAAATATAATACATATGACCCATAACATACTGTAATTGCCTATTTTTTCCAGGTTCTTCGACCATATATTGAAGATTCTGATTTAGCTCCTGGTGGACAATCTTTAAAAAGGTCAGTTATACCACAATGCTGTTTGATTGTTCATAATATATTGATTAACTTAATGGAATCTTAAGTACTAGATGCAGGTTTTATAGTTAAGTGCTTATTTCAATACATTATTATTATAAGACCCATCAGGGGTTTTGTCACGAGTCAGCCTGATCAACCGAGCACTTCCAGACACTGAGACTCCACTCCTGATCTTTCTCCCCACGCACACACCTGTCATTCTGGTACACCTGAACCTGATCAGCCAGTTATCTCTCCAGCTTATAAGCACACTAAGTGATCCACTCAGTGCTGCAGTATCTCACTCGTGTGCCTCGCGTTTTCTTTGTATAAAATAATCGTTATGTATCCTAGCCTGTGTTTTCGACCCTGCCTGTTTTCCGGATTTTTCTCTCGCCTACGCCCTCTGGTACTTCTATCATTATCGGACTGATTAACGTGGATGACCTCGCTTGCTCTCAGGACTTGAAACTGTACTCACGATTCGGATTTGTTCGATCATGAAGTGATATCTCCTCCGCTAGTCATGCCAAAGGCTCAGGCCCAGCTGGTTCTTGGACGTCCCTGGCTCATCCGCCACAATCCACAAATAGACTGGCAGAACAACGCCGTCCTTGGGTGGAGCCCCCTCTGCCTAGCCTCGTGCCTCAAGTCTGCGCTCTGCCCCTCTCCAGTACCTACCTCCTCTGACATAATTATGCTGATCTCAGAACAGTTTTTAGCAAGTCCCGGGCGATTTCTCTTCCACCACACCGACCCTACGATTGTGCTATCGACCTCCTCCCTGGCACGGCCCCCCCGTGGGGGCGTCTCTACTCACTCTCCCAACACGAAAGGGAGGCCATGGACAAGTAGCCGCCGGTATCATCAGACCTTCATCGTCACCCGTCGGGGCTGGCTTCTTTTTCATGGCTAAAAAAGACGGTTCCTTACGTCCTTGTATAGATTACAGAGGGCTTAACGATATCACTGTCAAGAACCGCTATCCCCTACCCTTGATGTCAACAGCCTTCGACCTCCTGCAAGGAGCCAAAATTTTTACCAAGTTGGACCTCCGCAGTGCCTATCACCTTGTGAGGATCAGGGAGGGAGATGAGTGGAAGACTGCCTTCAACACCCCGTCGGGTCACTATGAATATCTTGTCATGCCTTTTGGACTGGCCAATGCTCCAGGAGTTTTCCAAGCCCTGGTCAATGATGTTCTCAGGGACTTCATCAACGTCTGTGTCTTCGTCTACCTAGATGATATTCTCTCGCTCCTTACAGGAACATACAGTACATGTCCGCCAGGTACTTCAACGGCTTCCTGAGAAACAGCTCTTTGTTAAGGCAGAGAAATGTGAATTTCATTGTAACAGTTTCCTTCCTGGGTTTCATTATCGCCCCATCTAAGATCCAGATGGATCCTGCCAAGCTTCGCGCTGTGACTGACTGGCCAGTTCCAACCACCCGTAAGGATCTCCAGCGTTTCCTGGGCTTCGCCAATTTCTACAGACGGATCATCCGGGATTATAGCTCGGTCGCTGCACCACTCACCTCCATGACCTCAGTGAAGACTCCGTTTGTCTGGACTGAGCAGACCGCCAGGGCATTTGCTGAGCTAAAGAAACGATTCACTTCGGCCCCGATTCTCCAACAGCCTGACCCGTCACTCCAGTTTGTGGTTGAGGTGGACGCCTCAGATTCAGGATTAGGAGCAGTGTTATCACAGAGGTCACCCAAAGACAATAAACTGCACCTGTGCTGTTTTCTCTCTCACCGACTCTCGCTCGCCGAGAGGAACTACAACATTGGAGATCGGGAGTTACTGGCCGTGAAGTTTGCGCTGGAGGAGTGGCACTGGTTGGAGGGGACAGAGACAGAGGTGAGCGCTTGTGATGTATGTGCAAGAAATAAGACCAGCAACAAGCCTCCTGCTGGCCACCTCAGACCTCTTCCGATCCCCCACAGACCGTGGTCTCACATAGCCCTGGACTTTGTAACCGGATCCCCGATTCCGAAGGTCACACCTGTGTCCTCACGGTAGTAGACCGCTTTTCTAAGGCGGCTCACTTTGTTCCACTGTCCAATCTCCCCACTGCTAAGGAAACAGCAGAATTGATGATCACTCATGTCTTTCGACTTCATGGTTTCCCGACCGACATAGTTTCGGACCGCGGGCCTCAGTTTGCTGCCCAGTTTTGGACCGCCTTCTGTAAACTAATTGGGCCGACGCCCAGTCTATCATCAGGGTATCACCCCCAAACTAATGGCCAGACGGAGCGGGCCAACCAGGACCTAGAGACAGCCATTCGATGCATGACCTCAAAGGAACCGCGTTCCTGGAGCCGGATGCTCCCTTGGATTGAATATGTGCACAACTCCTTGCCCACCTCAGCCACTGGCCTCTCTCCATTTCAATGCTGCCTCGGGTACCAGCCTTCCCTGTTCCCCTCGCTGGAGGAGGAGGTTTCAGTTCCTTCTGCGCAAGTCGATGCCGGAGAACATGGCGAGAAGCAAGGTTGAGGATCCTCCAGACCGTCTCAGCCTTCAAACAGCAAGCTGACAGACGCCGTTCCAGGGCACCGTCGTACAAGGTGGGCCAGAGGGTCATGCTATCTGCCCGTAATATCCCCCTCAAGACCATCTCGTGGAAACTATCCCCCAGGTTCCTCGGCCCATTAACGATCATTAGGGCCTCCAACCCCTGCACCGTCAGGGTGGGTACTGTCACGAGTCAGCCTGATCAACCGAGCACTTCCAGACACTGAGACTCCACTCCTGATCTTTCTCCCCACGCACACACCTGTCATTCTGGCACACCTGAACCTGATCAGCCAATTATCTCTCTAGCTTATAAGCACACTAAGATATCCACTCAGTGCCGCAGTATCTCACTCGTGTCCCTCGCGTTTTCTTTGTATAAAATAATCGTTGTGTATCCTAGCCTGTGTTTTCGACCCTGCCTGTTTCCCGGATTTTTCTCTCGCCTACGCCCTCTGGTACTTCTATCATTATCGGACTGATTAACGTGGATGACCTCGCTTGCTCTCAGGACTTGAAACTGTACTCACGATTCGGATTTGTTCGCTCTCGCTGCTGGATTACTGGATACCGACCACCGCCTGAAAAGACAATTCTTCTACCCTGTTGCTGCTGCCACGGCACGCGCACTTCCGCGTTCAAGCACTTCCGCGTTCGCGGACATCGGGGAGAAAGTTTGTGCCGCGCGCTGACCTCCATTTCCTCTGGGGAGATCAGCCACCACATTCCACCTTTTCAAGTACTGCAAGCTACGCAGGTTAGCAGCGAAAATTCGCTAGCAAGGAGCCGAGAGGAGTACTCGCGCTCTACTTCCGGGATAGTGGAGATTCCCTTGCGTCATAGCCCCACCTCCTCCATTGTCACTAAAGCTTTCCCCACTCTCTCAGTCACTAAGCACACACACACACGCTGCTTCTCTCCTCTGCTCCCACTGTGCCTACTCATTCAAGCCTCAGTATTTCTATTAAAAGACCTTTAAAACAATTCAAGCATAAGTCGTCTGCTATTGGGTTCACTCCAGTTTATTCACCCCGCTCTTGACAGGTTTATTTGTTTTGATTTATTCATTTTGATGCACCACGTAAACGTAATAAAGACATTAATTATTGCTCTGGTGAAATTTTATGTTAGGACATATATATATATATATATATATAATTTGTGGAAAGAGTCTCTTGTGGTCAACTCTTTGTTTCAGTCAGAAGTAAAAATATAACTTCATGTTTTCTGATCCTGGAAAGCGTAGCATAAATATAGAGACTCTTAACACTATACCCATATAAAATCACTCTGCAAAAGCCCACATGAGAAAGGAGGGGGTGTTGGGCACCGAGCTAGTTGCCTAGTACCATAAAAAAACACCACTCCTTTAGAAACAAAAGTACCCATTTCCCGATGTGCTCAATAACGCAGGTAGAAAATACTTGAAGCGAGAATGATTCTGAAAGAAGCTCATGACGGAATTACTGTTTAAACTTGGTATAATTGGTGATGCACCAATACAAGTATCGAGTATCGATCTGATAATGTGCATATTTACTTACAAATGTACTGGTACTGTTTCATCAATACGACTTTATGGAAAAAAACAGATGTTCACTACACAATGTCAAAACGAGTGTCAGTGTTGGAATCATTGATAAGAGGATGAAATGGAACTATCTTTAAGTATGACAAATCATGATTTCACTAATCTTAATTCTTTTTGCAAGAATCATACAGCCCTCTCTAAGATAACAGCACGTACATGTATCATTGATTTTTGAAAGTACACAAATAAATACTTACTAGCCTAAAGTGACTTTTTACCTAAATGTGACTCAAGTAACATTTTTATGACAGATGTGTCCACATTTTTAATAACGATGATTCTATTCAAACATACAGTAATTCAGACATAGTTGAGTCAAACATAATTCAATTATGATTTATGAATGTTAACCCTTATGTCATGTCTAGTGTGAACACAGCCTTAAGAGAAATTAAACTATTTTCATCATGCTGTTAAAAGAATTAACTTAACTTTCTAACACAGCACATGGCCATGTTTTATTCCTTATTACACACATAGTTTTTTATCATCTCCTATGTATGTTGATAGTTTTACTTTTTGTTTTTTAGAGCTCTGCACCACCTTGGAAGACTGAAAAACCTTGTGGATGAAATGAATGAGAGAAGGTCTACAGAATGTAAGGAGGATGTGGTGTGTAGCAGTACTGTCTTATGATTTCCTCAGGGAATATTAGACAAAATGTTTCTATATGTAAGACATGTAAGTCTGTTATATGTGAGTCTGTTATAATTATAATTATTTGGTTTATTTATATAGCATTGGTGCCTTATGATGAGTTGACTTTAACCATATTTCATTATTGTGCTATATTTTGTGTATAGGGTCTGTTATGTTAATTGCTGTTGAATTACAAAGCAACATGATTTTTTAAATACATTGATCAATAGTTGATGATAATGATCATTAATGAAGGATTTGTTCAGTTCAGATGTAGTTATTAAATAATATGTTTCAAGTAAAACACAGGAGACTAAATGAAGGCTCCATTTATAACATTTCATACTGTGTTTTTCTGACTTATTTATTTTTATAGCTAGAGTTCCATAGCTAATAACACATCAAATTTATTGAACTACGCTCAGGAAGTGAAATGGCCATAAAAAATTAGAATTGTTACATAATAGACAATGTATTCAGAGTGAGTAACAAAACTGATGAGATAAAACTCTCATCACTAGGAACTCCAATATTACTCCCAAGGGATAAATAAGCCCTCACCTCCTTGCTCATCAAACTGCAGCCATGTTTCACTGTTATGTAATCATTCACTTTACCTTCTGTAGGTCTTTTAGTTCACTGTTACTCCATATTTACCTTATAATCTGTTTACACATGTTACATTTTTATTCACTTTACTTTTTGTATATTTTTTTGCTAATTTCTTACCATCTGTTGTTTTGTACTGTATCATCTTATTTTTCATATTAAAGCACTGTTTCTATGAAAGCACATTCTTTATGTCCAGTATTTACAAAGCCTGGCAAATACAGGTTACCGCTAAATAAAATAATTAAATATTATAATTCATATATTAAGAGAAACATTTAAAATAATTGATCAATTAATATTTTTTGCTTCCTGTGCAAACTTGTGTATCCAGAACTATGATGCAACACACAAGGCAACACAGGACTTAAGTGCACATATATGTAAAATACGAACAATGCCTTTTCAAACATGACTGAGCACCTTGCCGAAGTGGATCTGAGAAGATAGAAATTTTGGGTCCATGGCCAGGAAACTCCCCAGACCTTAATCCCATTCAGAACATGTGGTCAATCCTCAAGAATCAAGTGGATAAACAAACACCCACAAATTCTGACAAACTCCAAGAATTGATTATGCAAGAATTGTCTGCCTTCAGGCAGGATGTCAAGAAGGGTCAACACAAATATTGACTCTCTTAATGTAATGGCCAATAAAAGCATTTGACATTTATAAAATGCTTGTAATTCTACTTCAGTATATCATATGAACAACTGACAAAAAGATGTATTTATATGTACACTACGGCTCAAAATTTTAGGATCACTGGCAAATTTCTTTGTTTTTGTTTAGTGACTTATTTTCTACATTCTACAACAATACTGGGGATTTCAAACTATGAAATAACACATATGAATAACACATATGAAATTAGGTAATTATGTAACAACAACAGTCAGTTTAAGACACCAAGGTCAGCCCCTCTGGAATAGTTCTTGAAAGAACAGTATTGTCAAGTGCATTTGCATATCCCATCAAGCACCATGTTGAAACTGGTTTAGTAGACACATCTCAACATTAACTGCTCAAAGGAGATTATTGCATATTTTGGACGCCATCAGCATTGCTTTACAATGTAGAAAGAGTTTAAAATCAGGAACGACCATAGAGTTAGAAAGTAATGAAAGTCATATACAGGAGTGTGTGTGTGTGTGTGTATATATATATATATATATATATATATATATATATATATATATATATATATACACATACACATACACACACACACAGTACAGACCAAAAGTTTGAACACACCTTCTCATTCAAAGAGAATTCTTTATTGTGTTCTTTAGCCCAAACAAGTCTCTTCTGCTTGTTGCCTGTCCTTAGCAGTGGTTTCCTAGCAGATATTCTACCATGAAGGCCTGATTCACACAGTCTCCTCTTAACAGTTGTTCTAGAGATGTGTCTGCTGCTAGAACTCTGTGTGGCATTGACCTGGTCTCTGATCTGAGCTGCTGTTAACCTGCGATTTCTGAGGCTGGTGACTCGGACGAACTTATCCTCCTCGCAGCAGAGGTGACTCTTGGTCTTCCTTTCCTGGGGCGGTCCGCATGTGAGCCAGTTTCTTTGTAGCGCTTGATGGTTTTTGTGACTGCACTTGGGGACACTTTCAACGATTTCCCAATTTTTCGGACTGACTGACCTTCATTTCTTAAAGTAATGATGGCCACTCATTTTTCTTTACTTAGCTGCTTTTTTCTTGCCATAATACAAATTTAACCTCTTTGAATGAGAAGGTGTGTCCAAACTTTTGGTCTGTACTGTATACACACGTGGACAAAATTGTTGGTACCCGTCGGTCAATGAAAGAAAAACTCACAATGGTCACAGAAATAACTTTAATCTGACAAAAGTAATAATAAATAAGAATTCTATGAATGTTAACCAATGAAAGTCAGACATTGCTTTTCAACCATGCTTCAACGGAATTATAAAAAAAATGAACTCATGGAACAGGCCTGGACAAAAATGATGGTACCCCTAACTTAATAGTTTGTTGCACAACCTTTTGAGGCAATCACTGCAATCAAATTATTCCTGTAACTGTCAATTAGACTTCTGCACCTCTCTGCAGGTATTTTGGCCCACTCCTCATGAGCAAGCTGCTCCAGTTGTTTCCGGTTTGAAGGGTGCCTTTTCCAGACAGCATGTTTCAGCTCCTTCCAAAGATGCTCAATAGGATTGAGGTCAGGGCTCATAGAAGGCCACTTTAGAATAGTCCAATGTTTTCCTCTTAGCCATTCTTGGGTGTTTTTAGCTGTGTGTTTTGGGTCATTGTCCTGTTGCAAGACCCATGACCTGCGACTGAGACCCCGCTTTCTGACACTGGCCAGCACATTTCTCTCTAGAATCCCTTGATAGACTTGAGATTTCATTGTACCCTGCACAGATTCAAGACACCCTGTGCCAGATGCAGCAAAGCAGCCCCAGAACATAACAGAGCCTCCTCCATGTTTCACAGTAGGGACAGTGTTCTTTTCTTGATATGCTTCATTTTTCCGTCTGTGAAAATAGAGCTGATGTGCCTTGGCAAAAAGTTCCATTTTTGTCTCATCTGTCCATAGGACATTCTCCCAGAAGCTTTGTGGCTTGTCAACATGTAGTTTGGCATATTCCAGTCTGGCTTTTTTATGATTTGCTTTCAACAATGGTGTCCTCCTTGGTCGTCTCTCATGTAGTCCACTTTGGCTCAAACAACGACGGATGGTGCGATCTGACACTGATGTTCCTTGAGCATGAATTTCACCTTGGATCTCTTTAGAAGTCTTTCTGGGCTCTTTTGTTAGAATTCGGATTATCCGTCTCTTTGATTTGTCATCAATTTTCCTCTTGCGGCCACGTCCAGGGAGGTTGGCTAAAGTCTCATGGATCTTAAATTTTTTTAATATGTGCAACTGTAGTCACAGGAACATCTAGCTGCTTGGAAATGGTCTTATAGCCTTTACCTTTAACATGCTTGTCTATAATTTTCTTTCCAATCTCCTGAGACAACTCTTTCCTTCGCTTCCTCTGGTCCATGTTGAGTGTGGTACATACCATGTCACCAAACAACACAGTGACTACCTGGAGCCCTATATATAGGCCCACTGAATGATTACAAGATTGTAGACACCTGTGATGCTAATTAGTGGACACACCTTGAATTAACATGTCCCTTTGGTCACATTATTTTCAGTATTTTCTAGGGGTACCATCATTTTTGTCCAGGCCTGTTCCATGAGTTTATTTTTTTTTAATAATTCTGTTGAAGCATGGTTGAAAAGCAATGTCTGACTTTCATTGGTTAACATTCATAGAATTTTTTTTTAATTATTACTTTTGTCAGATTAAAGTTATTTATGTGACCATTGTGAGTTTTTCTTTCATTGACCAAAGGGTACCAACAATTTTGTCCACGTGTGTACATACAATGTTTATGAATGTATTTATGGGAGTTTTTGAACATTCTTCCAGATGCACATTTGTGAGTTCATACACTAATGATGGATGAGAAGGCCTGGTTCACAGTCTCTGCTCTAATTCATCTCAAAGGTGTTCTGTCGGGTTGCAGGCCAGTAAAGTTCTTCTGCACCAAACTCGCTCACAATGTGTTTATGGACCTTGCTTTGTGCACTGTCATGTTGGAACAGAAAGGGGCCATCTCCAAACTGTTCTCACAAAGTTGAAATTGTCTAAAATGTGTTGGTATGCTGAAGCATTAAGAGTTCCTTTCACTGGAAGTAAGGTGCTGAGCCCAACTCCTGAAAAACACACACCAGTTCCAACATGACTGTGCACCAGTGCACAAAGCAAAGTCCATAAAGACAAAAATTAGCAAGTTTGATATGGAAGAACTTGACTAGCCTAGAAACCCAATAGAACACCTTTGGGATGAATTAGAGTTGACCTCACAAATGCACTTGTGGAAGAATGGTCAAAAATTCCCATTAACCCTAAACCTTGTAGGAAAGCCTTCCCAGAAGAATTAAAACTGTTACCAGCAAAGGGTGGGCCAACATCATATTAAACCCTATAGATTAAGAATTGGATATTACTTAAAATCAAATGTGAAGGCAGATGAGCAAACACTTGTTGCAATATAGTGCCTATATCTCACAGGTCTTTACAATTTGGATTTGGATATCCTTCACACAGTACCAGTCAGAAATTTGGACACAGGTTTGGATTTATTTCCTACATTACAGAAGAATACACTACTGGATTTTTTTTTTCCAAACAATGAAATAATGCATGACAATGGATGCCTCCAGTATTGTTTTACAATGTAGAAAGAGATAAAAATCAGGAAAGACAAATGAATTTCAAGGTGTTTCAAGGTGTTTTAAGGTGACTCTCTCTGTGTAGGTATATTTGTTGTAAAATACTCCCACTAAAAATCTGGCAAATGATGATTTTTGTCGCTGTTTGCAAATCACTTAATGATTCACTCAAAAGCAGGAGATGGACTGCTTTAGGTCTATTATTTTAAGAAAAATATGGTCTAATCAACACAGATAAAACTTTGACAGAAGGCATAGAAGTACTAAATGAATAATCTATACAATTTAAAGTCATGGAGAGATTCTATGTCCTAGCATTTTATATGTTTACTAAAAACAGAGGAGTGCTGAGGTTTAGGATCAAAGTATCACTTTGTGAACTGTGTCCTGGATCAAGGTTTTTTAAAAACAGCTGATCTAGAAAAATCAATAGACCAAATATGATTTGGCCAGGTTTTGAGTCAGACCTTCACTATAGATTGCAAGGAGAGACCTGTCAACCAAGTCAGCACCAATGCATCGGCTAGTTTGCAATACACTTGTCATTTTTCTTGCATTGTTTGGATGCCATGTAATGGGAAAACGAGCTCAGCGAACTGCTGATAGGCCACATCAGTCACTGTTATTTGTGGATAACGGACAACGCTGGGGAACATGGGGTCTTAAAGAAATGTGTCCAAATGGTTACTATGCTGCAGGCTTTAGTCTTAAGGTGAGTGTTTAATTGTTGTTTTTCTGAGACAGGTTTGTTTAGCAAAGATCTCTTTCGTTTAGTTAGTTAGTAGCATGAGGTTTAAATGAAAAACTGTTACTATATTGATTCTTACAACACCTACAATGTAAGTTTTTCTGTTCACACTAATTATGTTTTTCATTCGTGCATTAATCTATTTCCTTCTGCTTTTGCTGGTGAGGTTTGCAGTGGCAATGCATGGAGAAATATATTCACTACATAAGAATACAGTAAATAATATTTTCTATAGTAACTATGTGTTCTCAGGTTGCAGGTTACTGGGAATCGCTGCTAATTGGTGATAACACAGCACTAAATGGAATCCGTCTTCACTGTGTTAACTCACTTGGAGGATCAGGACCATACTCTGACTATGCCACAGTACAATCAGACACTGGAAGGTATGTTCTTTAAATCTCATTTCATTCTGTATTGCCCCTGAGCTGTATGACCCTTCTTATTTCCCTCTTTATTGATATGATATGGGAGCCTTTAATGTCTTTCTTCTGTCAAAGATGAACAGTTGGTTTGAAATAGCCACCATCTGGTTGAAATATTGTTTGATACATTCTGACCATGTTATGTTAACAGCCCACTCAATTGATTTACCTAACTGTATGTTATGGTCTTGGGCAACCGTAAGATACCACAGAATCATCTACACCAATACATTTAAGATGAGGTCCTTGCAAGAGCAGACAGTTTTCCTACACTTTTCCTACACTTTCTGATGTGATTGCTTTTAGAAATGCACAGGTTTATGAGGAGAGCTCTTAAAGAACTGCAGCAAAAGCAGGAGATTCTACAACTATATGTTGGGATTTAGATGATAATAACTGCTTGTCCCAATCCAAAAGGTTGTATTAGGTCATGTGGTTCTGATCATGGTGCTGATGGGCGGCAAAAGATGGGCTTGTCTGCCATCTCGAGGCCACAAGGAGGACTCTAGTTGCTTAATTCTTTGGAGTATGAGAAGAATCAGCTGATTGGACTATCAGGATGGTTCTGTCATAGTACATCATTGTGGTGTAATTCATCATGCCCCTCACAGAAGGCAGGACCATGTAGGAGTTGTGGCAGGGTTTTGTTGAACCACTGGAAAGAGTGGTTTCTCTGTTTTGGCAGACTGTTCTGTAGATTGTCACAATGACAGAAACTGAGCTCCAATGGTTATTTGAGCATCTCCTTCCCAATGTAGCTCCATTATGTGTATATGCAATAAGTTAGTATATTCATGATATTATATGGTATAATTCATGATATTATATGGTATAATCAGATTTCACAATAGGAAAGAAATTCGTCATTATGATTACAAATCACCATTTACACTCTGGCTATATATATATATATATATATATATATATATATATATATATATATATATATATATATATATATATATTTTTTTTTTTTTTTTTTTTTTTTTTGCAAACAAATAAAACAGTAACAGTGTGTATGTTTGGGTTATCTCTTTTTCAGCTGGGGAAAATGGACCGATATTCAATGGTGTAATTCTGGGATGTTAACAAGTTTTCAGCTACGTGTGGAACCTTACCAAGGAACGATGTGGGATGACACAGCAGCAAATAATATCAAGTAACTACACAAGCTCGATATTACATAATTTAAAAACAAACATCTATGCAACCTCAGTAAATTTTGTCTCAAAACATCATATGCAGTTTGTTTGCTAATAGAGTACATTGGGTACTGTCTTAAAATGCTAACAAGATGTAAGGCTAAAAGGAGCAGATTAAAAAGCTTATAAAAAGTGCTGATGTTTTTCTAATTTACATAAGACATTTAATTTAATTATCACTATGATTTTTTTCCTTAACGATATACAGTACAATCACATTAAAATAATGCATTGAAAATATGTATACAGCTTTTCTGTTTTAGACTAATATGAAACCTGCTTAATATTTCCCAGGTTTAAATGCAGTGGGAATGATGAGGAAATTAAAGGTGCAGGAATGTCTTGGGGTGACTGGGGCTCATGGAGTGACCCCTGTACAGGAACCGGCATCTGTGGGATCCAGACAATTGTAGAGGAACCAAAAGGTGTGGGAGATGACACAGCACTGAATGATGTACGATTTTACTGCTGTGAATAAATTAAATTGTTTGTGCAAATACAAATCTATAGCATACACATTGTTATTTCATTTTTAGGTCAATTCTGAAGGGTTATACACCATTATTCTCTGTATTTTCTGTAAATACAGAAATTGCTACTTTCTGTTCATCAGTTTTTTTTGGATGTTTATCTGCAATTTTCTCTAACCCAGTTTGTGATGTAATAAAAACAAACAAACAAAAATCATTATAAAAAGTGTATGCTATATCTGTCTTTCTTCAAATCATGTCCACAAGAATTTTATTGTCATTTTTACTATATGCAATATAAATTTTTTATTTGTTTGCTTTATTTGTTTCTGACACTCTTGCAGACCAGGAGAGAAACACACACATACAGTACATGACAGGGTGTCAAATATTTTCTAGTTTATTCATGGAAGTTTGTAAATACTTTGCCTAACACCCTGTATCATATATCCTTTACATCAAATACCATAAGCCATTTAACATGTTGTAGTGAAATCTGGGTAAACAAAGGGAGGAAGTTTTATAAATATCCAGAGGCAGTAAGTATTACCATGCCACAGATGGGGCTGATTACAGTTATTCTGAAAGCTTTATTAAAAAACAGGAGTTTTAGCAAGCATGTACAGCAGGAGCAGAGGAGAGAACCTGTGCATGTGAATCAGTGAGTGACTGGGAATCCTTTCTGATGAAAGAGGAGGTGGGGCTATGATGTGAGGGGAATCTCTACAACCCTGGAAGTAGATTGCGAGAGAAATCATGGATTATGTGAGGCATGTTTTGTGCTTGGACAAAACAGGTGCGATCATTTATCTGTTGCTGATCTGGTTTGCGAACATAAGATGACAGAGTGCAATGGATTAACCTCCTTGGAGAAAAAGACGCCAGCATGCAGCATAAGCACTGCCCCCCAATGTCTGTGAATGCGGAAGTGCTCACATGACAAGTGAAAGTCAATTCGTGGATGGCGGGACAGCAAAGACTTAGCAGAGTCGTTGTTGATAACCAGGAGTCCAGCAGTGAGAACAAACAAATCCAGAAACATGAGTACCAATCCAAAGTCCAAAGAGCATGCGGGAGTTGTACACAGTAGTCAGACCGAGAATAGCGGTGGTATCAAAGAGTGAAGACGAAAGAGAAATCTGAAAAACAGGCAGGGTCGATACAGAGACAAGAGTATACCAGAAAAACACATGGAAAAGGAAACCGCGAGGCACACAAGTGAGATACTTCAGCATTGAGTGGTTCTCTCTGCTTGCTTATAAAGCTGCAAGTTAATTGCTTAACCAGGTTTAGGTGTGTGTGAACGATAGGTGAGCGGGCAGGGAGAAAAAACAGTAGTGGAGTTAGGACCTGGAAGTGGTGTGTTGATCTAGCTGGCTTGTGGCAGTAATGGTGACTGGAAAGGCACTGGTCGGCTTGTTGTTTAAAGATGAGATGGACTGGCGGATCTTTCAGCATCAACGAATGAAGGTTTGGGCAGAAGGGATCAAGACCTCCATTAAAAAGGTGAGAGGCCAGTGGCCGACATGGGCAAGGAGTCCACGAAGAATCCGGCTTCAGAAATAGGGCTCATTCCAAGTCATGCATCAAATGGCCATTTCCAGGTCCCACTTCCACGTTCTGAGAAGACCAGATGAGGCTTGTTGCTGGTCTTTTTTCTGGCACAGACATCACAAGCTCTCACAAAGCAGTGGGTCCCTCATGGTGGGCCACCAGAAACATTGCTGAACAAGGGCTAATGTATGTGCCGCCCCAGGGTGTAAGGCCAGCTTTGAGCCATTGCCAAGACACAAGATCATTCTGCCTCTGGGACAAAAAGTTTGCCCGCTGGTGTCCCTGGAGGGCCAGGTTCCTGATCGAGCACTGTACTGACTCGAGATCTGATGGTAAAGAGGCTTTGGTTTGGCATTTTTTGTTTTGGGAGAAACCAATGCGTTATACAAGGGTTAGTATAGTAAAAATATCTGAGCTTTTTACTCATATACAGTATTTTCTTCACCACCAAACTCCTGTGAGAGCACTGCTTTGAGCCCAGTCTCAGAGGAGTCCATGTGGACCAGGAATGGGCAGTTGAAGTCGGGGTTCTGGAGGATGAGAAATTGGTGAGGTGGGTCCTTAATTGTTTGAAAGTTTTGTCCAACACACTTTTTCTGGAAGTCCTTTTTTCAGGAGGCCTGACAGGGGTACTGCCATAGAGGAGAAACAGAGACAAAACTCCCATTTTACTTCCTAATTATTTGCTATGCCCAGAAGTGAATGCACCTGGTTTTTGTAGTGGTTTTAAGATCAGCGGGCCTACACTTTTTCTTGTAGTTGATGAACATCTAATCTTGTACATGAAATACTGTGTCTTGGTCAGCCCTAAGTGACATTTTCTGGGAGTTGCTGTAATCCCATCTTTTTCTAGCTCCTCGAATACCTTCCTATGATGAAATAGATGATCCTCCCTGCTCCATGAGTAAGTGATGACATCATTAAGGTCCACAGCAGAATCTCATGGTGGCAGCATAATATAATGTATATTAGCCACTGGAATGTAGCTGGAGCACCAATGGCCCTAGTTGGCATAAAGCCCTGATTTCTCCTTAGCCTTTGATGTGAGGGCCATCTCCCAGTAGCACTTAGTTAGGTCTAAAGTACAAATTTACTGGACCTTGCCCAGTCGGTCCACAAGATCATCTACTTGGGGCAGTGTGTAGGCACAAAATTCAGATATAAGATGCTGGAAGTCATTACATAGGTAGATCGGCCCATGGGGCTTGGGCACGGTCACTATGGGGCTAGACCAGGGGCTAGTTAACTCCTCCATGATGCCATGGTGTAACATGCTTTCAACCTTGGCATTTATGGCACAGCGGCGGGCTTCAGGGGCTTGGTACACTGTCTGATGATCTTGCTGGGCAGCATTTTGACGTTGTGGCATACCAATTGTGTGAGCCCTTGTTCGTTGGAGAACACATCCTCTCCACACTGACCAGCTTTTAGCCCTGCTCAGCAGACAAAAGAGAAGCAAGAGCTGAGAGGCATGACAAGTGTTCAAGGGCTTTTCCGCTTACCCGGCTGTTCACAGGACCTTTTCCACCACGGTGAATGGCCCTTGCCAGCAGGCCAGGACCTTACAGGTTCCTCTTCCTATGTTTCATCAGACAGGTTTAAAGCTTCTATAGTCTAGATGGCACCGGAGAGCAAGAGGGGTACCTCTTGGGGAAGTAAGTGTGCCACCTAGACTATAGAAGCTTTAAACCTGTCTGATGAAACATAGGAAGACAAGGCAGAGAATAGAACAGAAACAAACTCATTGTAGTTGCTATTGAATAAATGATAAGGCAAGGACATCTGGTCTGGGTCAGATAAAGAGTTGTGAGTTTGAATATAGTTACGTTCACCACTCGTTGTAAATTCTTTTCAGCATCTAATTAAACCACTCAACATGGCAGTTAATCTGTTGTTGGTACATGGAGGTGCGGATCTGCTTGATTTGCAACCGCCGCAGCCAGTGGAAGTGATCACTGACTTTTTTCATTTGTGTTGTTTGCCCCCAGATGTCCAATGGGGTTGAATGAGCCAGGTGCCTAATTGTGTCCACCTTGGCCTGTGGTACCACAAGGAGGTCTTACAACTTGCCGCATCTTGCAACTTGCATGAAGTAGGAGGCGGCCAGGGCTGCAGAGATGCTTTGGTTTCACCCTCGATTTCCAACACCTGTTCCCAGCATTGTTTTAGATGTGGTCGTCTTTTTGAAGCTGGGCAAATCTGCCGTTGTGCTTCAACTGCTGAGGCAGCAAAAAAAATGGCTTAGAGGGATTATTAGCTTCACCTTCTGCCTCTGTGTCCATGATTAGAATGCTGCTTCACTCCCGTCGGGGCCAGCAAACTGCTCCTTGGTTTTATGTACACAAACGCCTCAGTGTCGTCATGTGGCATGAGCTTGGTTAACAGGTGCTGGGCCTCTCTGTGGGGGTCTGGTAAAAACACATCTCTGACTCCTTGGTGGGGAGACATGATAGCTTGGCTGCCATCGCCTGCAAACCTGTGAAAGCTGCTCCAGCAGCGCCTGTTGTGAAATGCTGTTGTAATTTTTGTAATTTTACAGTATGCTGTGTAATACTAAAGTTCAGTCAGATACATGTTTAATTTCATTGTAATTGTGGCAGCGTCATATTTGTTTACACAGAAAATGTTATGCTTACTACTAATGTCAATATCTACACTTTGCAACTTTACAAAAACGCTGTATTAGAGCGCAAAATGACATTTTCCGTCGTCTCAGTTTTAAAATATAATTAAGTCATAAAAAAGTCAAAACAATAATGTTGCATCGAAGAAATACTAATGGTAATTTCCAAATCTGTGTATTTTATACAACAAGCATGAAAAATAATTGAAAAACACTGAAGTTGAACATTGAAACAAGTTCACTAGCACTCAAAAAAGACTCTCTAAAAATGTTGTGTTGTTTCTGTAAACACATTGATGGGTTGCTCATGTTGGGTCAAATGAAATGAAGTGAGTCATTTACAAATGAACACCTGGTTGGGTTATTTATTGTGTTACAAGTTGTCACGGCGTGCGCCTGTGATGGGTGTGCGCCCAAATCAATATCGTTCTTCGCTCACAAGCTAGGCGGCCTCTCAGGCTAGTGCTGCCAAAACAATATTGCTCCTCGCTCACTAGCTGGGCCGCGGAATTAGGCACGGCTGATGAGCTATCGCCGCTAACGATCCCGGGCTTCTCCCCACGCTATAAAATACACGGGGGGGTGTCGCTCGGAGTCTGTTGGGAGACTGGACTTCTCTACGTAGTGTAATCAGCGCTCAGCCGCATGCATAAAGTTACAGAATGCTTCGAGGAAAAACAGCAAGGAGACTGACTCTGGCTCTTTTAATAATTCATTGATAAATTTGTGATTTCTTTGTTTTCAGCTATACACTGTAAACCCGATTAAGTTGGCAAAACTCAAAATATTTGAGGTAATCAGTTACATCAATTTTTTAAAAATAATTATGTTTTCAATTTTAAGTAAACAGAACTATCAATTTTTTTTGTTGAAGTATATTGAACCTGTTGCAACAAAATATGAGTCCATTATTTTATCATAATGTTACTCACCCAAGAAGATGACCCCAATCCAGAAAAAAGTTGAGCGCAAGCATCTGGTTAAATATACACAATGTAACATCCAAGTAATACGTTTTCTGGTATTAAAATAGGACATATTCACAGATCTATTATAAAATAATAATAAATCCATGCCCATGTTCAATACTGTTCTGTCAATATTGACAGTATTGTCCAATGCATTTGCAAAACCCATCAAATATCACGATGAAACTGGCTCTCATAAAGACTTTCCCAGAGGGAAGACCAAAACTTATTTATGCTGCAGAGGAGAAGTTAATTTTGAGTTACCAGCCTCAAAAGTCACCAAATTAGAGATTAGAGCTATAGTTCATAAAAGCTTTACAGATCATAAGTAGCAGATACATCTTAACATTAACTGTGAGATTATTGCATATTTTGGATGCCTACAGCACTGCTTTACAATGTGGAAAGAAATAAAAATCAGGAACGACCATGGAGTTAGAAAATGATTCCAAATTCTTGAACGGTAGTGTATATTCAATTTAATTTGTATTGCGCATTTAACAATTGTCATTGTTGCAAAGGAGCATTACACAACAAAATAATTATTTGTTTGTATGGAATGTGAATGTGTATTAGTCAAAATGGTCAGATGGTCCCTGATGACCAAGCCAAGGGCGACAATGGCAAGGAAAATATTGGCAAGGCAATAGGAAGAAACCTTGAGAGGAACCGGACTCAACAGGGAACCCATCCTCATTTGGGTCAAACAGAAAGTAGGAATTGATCTGCATACAAGACACCAACGACATCTTGACAGAGAGAGGGAAAGAGAGAGAGGGGGAGAGCAAAAGAGGAGAGATAACAGTTAGGTATGGTCACAGTCACATAATGTATAAGGTGAATGTATATTTAGTGTAGATTGTAAGCAGTGACTCAGGCAAGACTAATTATAACAGCATAACTTAAAGGGAGAGCCAGAAGGAAACACAGTCATGAGGGCTTCCTGAGATGTAAAGCAACCAATCACCTCACCGTCAACAAACCTGAGTGATCAATAAGGGTGGGGAAGACAGCATCTAAACATACCAGTTCACCATAATACTCTACGTCCATGAGTCCCCCAGATCTGCTCCTTTACCTAAGGCAAATCTATTTACAAAATGCTTGGTTAAGTAAATAGGTTTTTAGCCTAGACTTAAACAGTGAGATTGTGTCTGAGTCCCGAACACTATTTGGAAGGCTATTCCATAACTTTGGAGCTTTGTAAGAAAAATGCAAAATTTCACAGGCAGCCAATGAAGTGAAGATAAAATAGGAATGATGTGCTCGTATCTTCTGGTTCTAGTCTCATCAGGATTAAGCAAAAGGAAGTTAATTAGCATCCAGTCTCTTATAACCTTTACTCATTGCTCAACTTTAGCAAGCTGGTTTTTCTCATCTGGTTTTGCTGAGACATATAACTGTGTGTCATCAGCATAACAATGAAAACTAATATCATGCTTACAAATTATGTTGGCCAAAGGAAGCATGTAAAGGGAAAAAAAGCAGTGGGGCCTAAAACCGAACGCTGTGGCACACCAAACTCCACTAGAGAACATCAGAGGGTCTTCTGGATTCTCAAAATTAATATTAAAATCTGCAGCAATTAACGCTTTGTCTACAGAAATGACTAGGTTTAAGAGGAAATCTACAAATTCACAAAGAAATTCAGTATAGCCCTTGGGGTGTGTAAATGATAATTAGTGGGATCGGTTGAGCAGACTTTACTATAGAGAACTTCAAATGCATTAAATTTGTGTCCATGTTTTTGTACGATAGTCAGATTATCATGGCAAATAACTGCCTCCTCCTCTACCACTTAGCCGAGGCTGGTGTATGTAGCTGTATCCAGGAGGACTAGCTTCATTTAAAGCTACATACTTGTCCTGTTTAATCCAGGTATCTGTTAAACAGAGTATATCAAACTCCTGATCTGTGATAATTTCATTAATAATAACTGCTTTAGATGTGAGAGATCTAATATTTAACAGTCCTAGCTTCAGATCAGAGGTGCCGGCTGCGCATTCAGTGTGCTCTGAGTTTGTGTTATCTATGTTAATTAAATTACTAAAGACTTTCTGAGTCTTTCTAAATTTGTGTTTAGCTTGGGGAACAGACACAGTCTCAATATGATGAGTCGACTGAGTGACGACTCTATGCAGCTAGCAGATGGTTGGTTTAGCCTGTTTGTCTGCTCCCTGGCCTGGGCTCTGGGTAGTCACCGATTAACTAGGCCTCTTCTAAGACTATGCGCTATACTACAAGAAATGAGAGCAGCACTTTCCAGAGTGGGATGGACACCGTCCCGCCATAACAGGCCAGCTTTGCCCTCAAAGGTCTTCCAGTTATCTATAAAGCCCATGCTATTTATCAAGCACCACTTGGACATCCAGCGGTTCAGCAACCATAACCTGCTGTAAGCTATGTCACCACGTCTCATTGGGATGGGGTCAGAGCAAACTACTTCATCGGACATTGCCTTTGCTAGTTTAAACACCTTTGTAAAGTTATGCTTACTAACCTATTACTTAAAACTTATTCTGTCCTAAAGCCCTAAGATTACCTGCTATGTCCGGTGCTATGAGTCCCAGGAAACACCTAACCACTGCCGCCCCTAAAGGCCTAGCTAATTTCCCGTGCCTCAGTATAGATTCTCCTATAACAAAAGCTCTTTCAGGTTTCTCAGGTGCATCACTGAGGAGAGCAAACCTGTTGGACATGTGAAGCGCAGAAGAGGTGTGTTCTTTCAGTGAGGGCTCTAATGCCGGAGTCGGGGGCTGGTTATCTCCGCCTGCGGCACAGAGGCTTTCCACTATGGGAATAACACTGCTCTCGCGCACTCTAGCCCTCTCTAAAGCCTGGATGTGCTCCTCTAATGCTGATATCTTTTCCATCAAAGTGCTAACTAACACACACCTATCACAAATAAAGTTATCGCTAGCGACGGAGGAAGAATGTCTAAACATCCTGCAGTCCAGACACTGCACAAGCTGAATATTATCCATTATAGCGTACCTGAGTTGGAGTTTAGTGGTTTAGTCGAAAAAAAGGTGAAGCCCAATAGTATAAAACGTAAAAAATTAGTTGCTTTTTTAAAATATTTTTTTTATAATTTATATTATTGCATAAACTGAAAAGCTATAGAATTTAAACTTTCACAGCAACAATACAAAAACATGAAGCTACGTCATGCCCTGGAAGTATATATGGATCAAACAGTGTCAGTGATGGGCTGACCTCATTTAAACCATAAATTGACATCTAATCAATGTCTGGTGTTAGCCAGGTGTCAACAGAGCCACTTGCATCCTTGCATCCTTATCTACCACTTCTGGGTGAGAAAACCTTCTGCCTCACTCACAAACTCATATCAGGGCACCAACAAGGTTAATTGATTTACACAGTGACATGAAAAACACATGTAAACTACTGATAAAAAAAACAATAATTCAAGTTTGATCATTTTTAATTTACATTTTTTTCCCTGCATGCTCTGTACAACTCCAGACAAAATGGTGCAGTTGAAAACTGCCCATGTCACCCATATCATGCCAATGTGGATCTGTCCTATCCTTTGCGCCCTGATGCTGAGAGCCCTGTCGCTCCATATTGATTGGAGCTTGATTAGAGCTTTTCTAGTTCTGGTGAGTTTAAGTATAGGGCAAAAGTGCTTCTGGTAGCATCCAATCTAGATAAATATGCTCTAATTCTGATAATTCTCATAATGGCTTTCCTAGGGCTATCAGTCTTGGTGAAACTGATTGCACTCTAACCAGCCCAGGTTATGTTCAGGACTTTGATGAATAATGGGTCTGTTAACACCTAACCATGATTTTCCTCATATTTATTTGACAACAATTTCATGTGTCTATAGTATAAGCACATATACTGTAAGAATGTTTTTTCTCTCTCTCCTCTACAGTGGCGGCCGGTCAATACGGGGCGCAGGGGTGGCGTATAATAATAATAATAATAATAATAATAATAATAATAATCATCATCATCATCTCACAAGTTCACATGTACTGTTAAACATAAGGAAACATTGATCTGTGATATGATGTCCTGGGGGGAAATGGAATGAATAGAGTGGAATCCAAATGACCACTGATTTCTCGAGACCACACTTCTGTTAATGATGTTTGCCATTATTTGTTTACAAAAGTAAGTGTTCATTTATTTATGCATGTTCATTTTTATATACTTTTTGTGAGGAACACCTTTATACCTGCTTATTTACAAAGTGATCCAAACAGTAGTAACATATTGTTAAAACATCATCGAAGAAATTTGTTTTTATCTGTTACAGGATAAATGAAGATGGCATGAAGAGAATAACTTCTCTGCCTTGCCAAAAAATTTGGAATATGTAATATGGATTTAAATATAGAAATACTTATTACCTACCAGGACAACATCCTGTAATGTGGCATAATATTCTGTAATTTTGTGTAGGTGATAAGCTTGTCTGCTTATACAGTAATTGTCTACGCCACAACATTACAGGATGTTATGTGGGACGAAAGTTCAGTCAGATGCATGTTGCATTTCATTGGAATCATGACAACACTATATTTGTTTACACAAAGTTTTATGTTATAATTATAACATAAAATATTTAGTTATAAGTTTTTGGTTGTACACATGCATTAACCTTAATGTCTCACAATTGTCTGCAGACACCATGGCATCCAGAAAAATAAAATAAAAATTAAGCTAGTTAGTTCTGGTTAAAAAGCATTTAGTTTGCTGATGTCAATATCAGCACTTTATCCATCTACAAAAACACTGAACACTAGTTTAGTCTTGCTGTGCCAGAGCATCTCCTCAAACATACAAAACATAACATTTAAGTGGCAAGTTTTCTTGTATTAAAACCGTTCATAGTCACGGATATATACTTACGATGACTTAATAATTTTGGATAATTATTGCAGTGAATAATACACTCACTGCCACTTCATTATTTACACCTATTTACAACTTTTTTTTGCTTTCAAAACCGCCTTAATTCTTCGAGGCATAGATTCAACAAGATGCTGGAAACATGCCTTGGAGACTTTGAGAGTCTTCTTAGACTCCCAATTGAGTCAATTCCGACCCCACCCTGAATGTTGCAGCTGAAATCGAGACTAGAATTGAGACATCAGACCAGGAAAATGTTTTCCAATCTTCCATGTGCCTGGGCTAAAAAATAATTTTGGTTAGCCGAGGCAAATTGCAGCTTCAGTGTTCTGTTATTACCTGACAGCAGTGGCACCCAGTGTGGTCTTTTGCTGCTGTAGCCCATCATCTTCAAGTTTCAATGTGCCTTTCTATCAACGCCCACATTGACAATATGTCACAATATATAATTTGAATATCATAATTTAATTCAAAAGGTGAAACTCTCACATATTCTTGATTCATTACACATAAAGTGAAATATCAAGTGAAATTCAATCTTTTTTTTGTTTTGATAATTACAGTTTATATAGTAATTCATAAAAATAAAATAAAAAATCCAGGATCTAAATATATTAGAATATTTTCTAAGAACAATTACAAAAACCATTTACAAAACAGAAATTATTGAGTGTGTAAAAATATGTACTACTTTTCAGAAGTTGGAAACTTCTGTATTCTGTACTTTTTGTGATGTCTTTGGTTTTTATCCAAAATTACCACTAATCATGTACAAATATTGATACAAAGAGCACGGTCATTAGAACTAAACATTAATAAATAATTTTAGACACAATATGCTGTAAATTCTCCTTACACAACAAGCAGACAAGCTATGTTGTAATGTTGTGGCATAGATAATAAGCTTTCCTGCTGATCGTCTATGTCACAACATCCTGTAATGTGGCACAATATTCTGCAATTTTGTGTTGGTGATAAGCTTGTCTGCTTATGATTGTCTATGCCACAACATTACAGGATGTTATGTGGTATGAAAATTCAGTCAGATACATGTTGCATTTCATTGGAATCACGACAACACCATATTTGTTGACAGTGGTAGATACGTTTTATGTTATAATTATAACCTAAAATATTCAGTTATAAGTTTTTTGTTGTACACGTGCGTTAACCTTAATTGTCCGCAGACACCATGGCATCCAGAAAAAAAAATTAATGTTAATTTTAAGCTAGCTAGCTCTGGTTAAAAAGCATTTAGTTTGCTGATGTCAATATCAGCACTTTATCCACCTACAAAAACACTATTAAAGAACCAAATATATTAGATTTTATTTAACAATGAAATATGAGTTATCATAATGCTACTTACCCAAGGTGACCACGATCGAGAAAAAAAAAAGAAAACAGTTTAGGGAGCATCTCCTCAAACATACAGAACCTAATGTTTAAGTAGGAAGTTTTCTTGTATTAAAACTGTTCATAGTCACAGATATACATTATTTAATATATCTTAAAGTCTAACCATGATTTACTTCTATTGATTTGATAATTTCATATGTCTATGATAGCATTAAGAATGTTTTTTTTTCTCTCCCTCATTCATTCTCCGCATTCATTATGCCTTTTTTTACTTTGTCACATTTATATCTTCTCCTTAACAATAAAAGGTCATGTATTAGAAGTATGGCATCTGGCACCCTAACATTTTGTACCAAGCTACATTTGAACAATTTTTTTACTTCTCCTTTGGTGGCCAGTCTTGATTACCTAGCTTCTTCTTTCTTCCATGTACCTTCTTTTTTTTTCAGTCTGACTTGCATCTTGGATCTTCCTCTTTCTGCCTAACTGTCTAGCTTGCCTAATTGATTGTAACTTGCATTATCATTATAATAATAGTACTGTATTGTACAAGTACTGCTATGTTTCAATTAAATATTTCATACAGAAGATTAGAATTTTTTAATTCAAGCTTTTTGAGATTTAATATTTCATATTCCATTTACACCCATAACATTTTATCTTTCATAACTGGAAGTGGGTGGCGGAACGGTGGTGTAATGGTTACGCATGTTCTCCCCATGCTTGGAGGGTTTCCTCCGGGTACTCTGGTTTCCTCCCATAGTCCAAAGACATGCAGATTAGGCTATCTGGCGTTCCCAAAATTGCCCATAGTGTGTGAGTGAGTGTATGTGTGTGCCCTGCGATGGATTGATGGATGAGTGAGTGAGAGTGAGTGAACTGGGAGTGGTTTAAGGGAATACTACTAAATGATATATAATAATATTAACAATAATAATCTCCCAGGTTTTCCTGGAAGAATTACTTAGAGACTTTAATCCATATTGACGTGATAGGGGCACAATGTTGGTGCAGATTTGTCAGCTGCACATCCATGATGTGCATCTCCTGTTCAACCAAATGCCCAAGGTGCTCTATTTGATTGGGATCTGATGACTATGGAGGACATTTGAGTACAGTGACCTCATTGTCATGTTCAAGAAACCAGTTTAAGATGATTTTAGCTTTGGGATATGGCATGTTATCCTGTGGTTATAACGGTAATAGACATGGTCAGTAACAATACTCAGGTAGGTTGAGGCATTTGAACAATGCAAAGTTGGCACTAAAGAGCCCAAAGAGCCCTTCATTATACCACTACTACCAACCTAAATGTCACAGCAGAAATTATGACTCAATGATCATTAGATCTTCTTCAAGGTCAATCTGCCTTTGTATCAATGCAAAACAGTCTCACCATTCTCCTCTGACCACTGGCACAGGGCGTTTTTGCTGAGAACTGACACATTTTCTTTTTTTCATACTATTCTCTCCAAACCCTAGAGGTGGTTATGTGTGAAAATAACATACTCAAACCAGCATGCCTGGCACCAACATCCATACCACAGTTTTTCCCTGATGAACCAATTCTCTTAACCTTAACTGATTCAGAGAGTAGCTTATAAATTATATCATCATTAAATCAATGTTGTTCTATCAAAATTTAAATTATAATATTTCAAATGCTGCCATCTCAGTCACTTGTCTTCAGCTGTAGACAAGTATTTTTACTATCCCCTATTTTCGAAAAGATCATATGTTTGTCTATAATTTTTGTCTATAATTTGTTATAAATGTTTATGAATTTTGTAAGCGCCCATCCATGCAGATATACATGAATCTTTAGGAAAGATGTATATTTTTAAAAAGTCTAAATGTTTTGGAAAATATTAAAATGCAATATTTGAGTTACTATTTAGGAATGCATTTTTGTAAATTGTCTCAAAAACAATTGTAGCTGTCTGACTCACTACAAAACACAATCAGAAAGCATGTGATATTTTTATTAAAACAAACACTTTCTTGACATTAAATTGTGTACTTAAATAACCACAAACACTACTGCACGCTGGTTTTCTCTCCTTTTTTGCTGTCAAACTGCTCATATTTTTAATAATAATAATAATACTATAAAGATTATATCTTTTATAATTGTTGAAATATACAGTATAGATAAGGAAAGGGAAAGAAAAAGCTGCAGAATTTGTCATTAAAAAATTAAGTTCTATAACAATATGTGTATTAATGGGGAAAGCTGTTCTTTAGGTTTAACATTAACATTAATGCAGGATATATTTAAACAATCAGTAAAATCTCTCTCTGCATAGCTAAATAGAGTGGGATATTGTGGTATAGTATTATCTTGCCATGCATAAACCTTAAAACAAAAGTAGATTTAAGAGATCAGTAATGTTAAAACCATAGGCACAGGTCTACACACACATGTGTCTTTGCCACAATTGTGTCTTTGTCAGAAGAGATCTTTCACCATGTTCATGTCATGAATGCTTGACCCTTACCATGATAGGCCAAACAATGAAGGGCAATTTGTTGGAAATGAGAGTGCTCTCTTTTAGGAGGACTTCAACCAAACCACAGGGTACACTGAAAATTTGCTGCATGAAATTTATGTAAATCTTATGCTAGGCCTTATTATCATCTGTACTACTTCAGATGAATAGGAGATTCATTACAAAATTTATGATGTAATTTTATTTGAGAACTAAAAATTTAACTTGGATGAGAATGGATTCTAAATAATCATTAAAGTGACAATCCATTTAATCTTATCAGTTTTTCTGTGTGTGGAGAGTGCTCAGTTTGATTTTGCCATCCATCTATGCTCTAAGGCTGACTCTACAGTCCACACCTGAACACCAGTCTGCAATAACCATAAGAACTTTATGTTCTTCCAATGTCAACACATTTTCCAGACCTGCATCTCCCTTATTCTTCTTGAGACAAAAAAATTAAACTGTCTTAAAAAACCTTATGCTTTTTAAATATGGTGCACATTATTTATTATAAGAATCGTAACCTTTGCAACAAATCGGTCTATATTGAAATTTGAGGGAGACTTCCAGTTAGCAGCCACATGGAGTAGACGTGTTAGATAGGTGCTCCGACAATTTAGAATTTCTTCACTCCCTTATTCATCTCTAAATGTTAAATTAAATCTTTAATATATAATAACTTTGTACTCTACCCCACGGTCATCTATTTTTCACTTATAATGGCTACCAGGAGTGTTAAAACCGGTAAAAAAGATGACTCTGCAATCACAGTCGAGGCTATTTCTGCGCTGTTAGACAAACTTCTGACGCGTTAGCGGCCGAATTTAAATCCTAATTTAGTTTACTGGAAAGTAAACTAGACCAAATTCAAGCCCAAGTAGAGAACCATGGCCAGCGCTTACCCTCATTAGAACTCGCTACGGATGACCTGAACCAGCGTGCAAGTGAGTTGGAGAACATCTGCTCTGGACTTCGGGAAAACAACTCTAAGTTAATCGCCAAAGTAGTAGATCTAGAAGGCCGGAGCAGGAGACAAAATCTGTGTGTCCTAGGTCTTCCAGACGCTACTGAAGTTAGACTCCCTACCGAGTTCTTTTCAAAATTTTTGTGCAAGCTGTTTGGGAGTGAAACGTTGCCATTCCCATCTGAGATTGACAGAGCTCACCGTATACCTGCATCCAAAACCAATTAAGGACAGAGACCTCGACTGATCATTCTCTGTGAGGCACGGTGGAGAGGGAAGCTGGAATACCGCGCTCAGCAGATTCGTATCATGGAAGACTGCACTCCTAAGTTTTAAGCAGCGAGCCGAGTACAGAGATGTAATGACTGAGTTATACAACCGTGGACCCTGGCCTTCTCTTCTGTATCCAGCATGGCCCCCGGATAGCTCTGTCTACTGGACAGAAGAAGTGGGTACCCTCGGTAGATGAACCACAAAAATACATAGACAGCTTGCCAAGAACAACGTAGCACACTGTACTTTCATTTTTAAATACACAACTACAGTTCTCAGGTAAGTACCCTTTTTTAACTTAAAATCTAGCCATGTTTATGTTTTTTCCTGGTAAGAGTACGGTGTTAAACTTGTGTAGTGGTTATTATTTTTCTTTTATTATTTTCTCTATTTCTAATGACATGTGATTTACGCTTGTTTGTTTTTTAGAGTTACAATGACACGTGGGGGGAGGGTTGTTTTGTGTTTTTCTCTCTTTAAGAGATTTCAGTATTGGAATGTTGAAATGTTTTATTTATATATATCAAATTCTTAGTTTATGTAATTTGTATCAGAGCTGAAGATGGTGTGGTTAGCGACAGGAAGATTTGTTGGGTGAATAATGGAAGGATGGAAAAGCTTGCTGCTGTCAGGGATAACCCCTAGAGGGCGCCAAAGCGCCCTGTGATTTTTGTTTGTAGTTCTTTTGTTTTCACTTCATTTCCCGTCATGCACTTCGGTCAGGTGACGTGGGGGCGCGCACCTGAACCGACTTGCTCATTAGTTTTATTATAAATGGTTTGTTTTAGTTCTGTTTAATGTCTTGCATCTGTTGATTTTTCGTGATTAATGTCTGTGAGTTCAGTTCGTGTTTACCGTTGTCTTTATTCGTGTTTTAGTTTCGTTTTAGTTATAAAGTCTATTTGTTCTGTTTAAGTTCCCTGTTTTGTGTTTAATAAACATCGTTTTCCTTTATACCATCTGGACCTCTGCATTTATGCCTCGCACCCTCAATACGTGACAGAATGCAAGACCTAAAAAGAGGCATAGCAGAGGACCCCTTCCCCGGGGAGATTCTTTTGGGGGGGGGCAACGATGTTTGGAGTTTGGGGAGCCGGCGTGGAAGGTAGCCGGAGAACCAAACGGCGTAGCGGCAGAAGAGCAGAGTGTGAGTGGGACGTGCAGCTGGGAGCAGCCTCCCAGAGTGATTGGAGCAGCTTTCGGCGGTGCGCTCTGAGAAACGAAGAGCGCATTCGTGACCTGCGGGAGCAGGTGGCCAGGCTCCAAGGGCTGCTAGCACAGCTGCACCGCGCCGCTGAGCACAGCAAGCTGCTGCCGCTGCACTGCGCCGAAGAGGAGGGCGAGCTTCCGACGCTGCACTGTGCCTTCGTGGACGGCGAGCTTCCGTCGCTGCACTGTGCCTTCGAGGACGGCGAGCTTCCGTCGCTGCACTGTGCCTTCGAGGACGGCGAGCTTCCGTCGCTGCGCAGTCCCTTCGAGGACGGCGAGCTTCCATCGCTGCGCAGTGCCTTCGAGGACGGCGAGCTTCCGTCGCTGCGCAGTGCCTTCGAGGATGGTGAGCTTCCGTCGCTGCACAGTGCTGCCGAGGATGACGAGCCGCCTCTTCCTCCGCCGCCGCCGTCATGCGCCGTTGAGGACAGCGAGCTTCCTCTTCCTCCGCCGCCGGCTTCAAGCGCCGCTGAGGATCGCGAGCTTCCTCTTCCTCCGCCGCCGCCTTCATGCGCCGCCAGAGGACTTCGAGCTTCCTCCTCCTCTGCCGCCGCCGTCATGCGCCGTTGAGGATCGCGAGCTTCCTCCTCCTCCGCCGCCGCCTTCATGCGCCGTTGAGGACAGCGAGCTTCCTCTTCCTCCGCCGCCGCCTTCATGCGCCGCCGAGGACTTCGAGCTTCCTCCTCCTCTGCCGCCGCCGTCATGCGCCGTTGAGGACGACGAGCTGCCTCTTCCTCCGCCGCTGCCTTCATGCGCCGTTGAGGACGACGAGCTGCCTCTTCCTCCGTCGCCGCCTACCGTTGAGGACGACGAGCTGCCTCTTCCTCCGCCGCTGCCTTCATGCGCCGTTGAGGACGACGAGCTGCCTCTTCCTCCGTCGCCGCCTTCATGCGCCGCCGAGGATAACGAGCTTCCTCTTCCTCCGCCGCCGCCGTCATGCGCCGCCGAGGACAGCGAGCTTCCTCTGCCTCCGCCGCCGTCATGCGCCGCCGAGGACAGCGAGCCTCCTCATCCTCTGCCGCCCTGCATCAATGAGGACGATGAGCCTCTTCTGCATCCGCCCCCCCTGCGTCACAGAGGACGGCGAGCATCCACTGCCTTTGCCGCCCTACATCAACGAGGATGGCGAGCTTTCTCCGTCTCCGCCGCCCTGCTTCAACAGGGGCATCAGACGACCTGAACCACTGGACATAGGTGCCAGCCTCTGGGTGAGAGGGGCGGACGTTGGACCCTGGGGGGGATGCCCTGGACCTCCTGTGGCGCCCCGGAGTTTTATTATAAATGGTTTGTTTTAGTTCTGTTTAATGTCTTGCATCTGTTGATTTTTCGTGATTAATGTCTGTGAGTTCAGTTCGTGTTTACCGTTGTCTTTATTCGTGTTTTAGTTTCGTTTTAGTTATAAAGTCTATTTGTTCTGTTTAAGTTCCCTGTTTTGTATTTAATAAACATCGTTTTCCTTTATACCATCTGGACCTCTGCATTTATGCCTCGCACCCTCAATACGTGACAGCTGCTTTGTTTATTAGCAGCTATCTTGGTTTGTTTGAGGGCAGTGGAGTGTAGGGGGGAGGGGTGTGGGATCTCCAAAGCCAGTATTATGTTAGTTCTGTGTATACAGTGTATCTTTAATATGTTGCTCTGTGCTCTACACTTTTATTTTAAGGCTGATGCTAGGCATTTCAGTATTATTTAAGTTTATCTATACCTGCATCTTCTCTCAAGGGGAATGAATAGTTCTTTAAACTTTGTGAGCTGGAATGTTAGGGGTTTAAACCATCCGGTCAAGAGAAGGAAGGTGCTGCCACACCTTAAACAACTTAAGACTGCAATCGCCTTTTTACAAGAAACTCACATTCGCAGTTCTGATAATTCTCACCTTATGTCGCATTGTGGAGGACTGCACTACCACTCTACCTTTAGGCCAAAGCTAGAGGCGTCTCAATTCTCATTAATCCAAACATCTCTTTTGAGCACCATGATGTTATTATGGATATACATGGTTGTTATATCATTGTTCCAGGGAATTATTCAATAGTAATGTAGTGTTGGCTAAATTATATGCCCCTAAATATGAAGATGTTTCCTTCTTTGAACATTTTTTTCTGCTCTACCAGATCTGAGCTCATACTCTCTCATATTAGGGGGAGACTTTACCTGCTGTTTAGATCCATCACATGACAGTTCATCTCCCAATCCTATACCTTTGAGTAAATCCGCCACGCTACTTCAGCTGCAGCTATTTCTGCAGCTTTGGTATCTCTGACACACTGTAAACCCTAATGCTCAAAGTACTGTTAACTTAAACAATTATAATAAGGTCAAATTAATAGACCTTGATGAGTATTTAGAACTTTAAGGTATTTATGAGTTTGTAGAAATTACACTTTTCAAGTTAGCTGAACAACCGAGTGTCTTCGTCATGACCATCTGAAGGAAGCAAGCTCGCCGCTCGGGCTTCCGCCCTTGCAGGCCCTATGCCGTCTTCGCTGACACCATCCACTCTTCGAAAACTCTCAACGAGACTTCGTGCCAGAACTGCAATGAAGAAACCCACAGAAGAAGTTCCAGAGCGCGCCATCGGTAACCAGGCAAACAAGCCTCATCGAAGTGCTTTCCCGAAAGACGTCATCTCGACCACAGAGCACCAACCAATCAGCAACGCCTTGATTCCCTTCGCTGGAGGCGAACCATGAGAACGAAACGTAACACAAGTATACAAACAAAGCTGCATACCTTGCTGAAAAATGGCGCTCGTTTCATATCTAAAACCGCAAGATTAAACCCTAGACTCTGCTGTAAACAGTACTAGACGAACTTCATTAACTTTCACCCTTCAAACTGTTTGTATGTTTGTGTGTGTATGTGTGTGTGTGTGTTCGTGTGTTCAAGTAGCGTAGTTTCATGTATCGTAGATTAGTTCAAATAAATTTTTGTTTCTTTATAAAGAATTGTTGTCTTAGTCGTGTATTTTAAAGTTTAAACATTTGCCCAGATCTTACATTACCTTGCTCATAATTAGGTAAATACTAGATTTTGTATTATCATAGTCGACCGTGGGATAAACAGAATTGGTAAGATACACTAAATCATACTAAACGCTGGGTAGTTGATATTTAGTGTACTAAATTTTAATTCAGTTTAACAAGATTAACCCGAATCGTTAAGGATTCGATATACCTCTGACCCAGAGCTAAGCACTGCATAATGGAGGTAAAGAATGCAGCAGTCATTCTTGGTCTACTTTATTGTAAACCCTACAAATTAATGGTGGAAAGTGCATCAGGTATTTTGTCCACATTAAATGTCCTAACATTATGTTTAAAACCAAAGACAAAAAATCTCACTGTCTCTGCACTCCTCATCACCTCAATTAAATCAATCAATAATTTAGTTATTAGACATACCTTGAGAGTGTGGGCTCAGTTCAGAAAACACAGTGGCCTTCTGGGCTTTTCTCTTTCCAGTCCTATCGCCTCTAACCATCTCTTCCAACATTCTTTACATGATTCAGTGTTTTAGAAATGGTACAATAAGGGCATTAAGCTATGCAAAGATCTGTTTGTTGACCATAAGTTTGCATTGTTTGAACAGCTTTCTGAAAGCTTATAACCTACCCAGTTGTATTTTTTTCAGATATCTGCAAGTAAGACACTTCATTAGCTCTTCAATACCAAATTTCCCTGAAGCTCCTGATGCAAATATTATAGATAATCTCCTCTGTTTGTCCCCGCTGCATAAAGGCCTAATATCCATTATTTATGGTTGATTGATGCGTTTGAGTCACACCTCTTTGAGTAAAATCAAAACTGCTTGGGAGAAAGACTTAAATTTGACACTGTCAGATGATACTTGGAATTAAATTCTTAAGCTTGTCAACTCAACGTCCTTATGTGCCCGTCACTCTTTATTACAGTTTAAGGTTGTACCCAAGGCTCATTTCTCTAAATTTAAGCTTTCCTGTTTCTACCCAGATGTCGATGTCGATAAATGTAAAAGCGGAGAAGCATCACTAATTCATATGTACTGGACATGCCCGAATTTGGAAAAATTCTGGAGGGATGCTTTTAAAACCTTGTCGTAAATAGTGAAATGCAACCTTGAACAAGACCCTCTGATTGCTCTTTTTGGTATCACTGGAGAGGAAAATAGGTGTCTAACTCCAGCTAAACAGCGTTTATTGTCTTTTGTGACACTCCTGGCCCAGGTTTCTCCTTTGTTCAAGTGGAAGGATGCCACATCACCCACTCACGCCCAGTGGCTCAGAGATATTATTTGTCCCTGGAGAAGATTCACTACTCAATGTTATTCGGACTTTAAATTATTTTGAATGCATAAAGGACACATACTGCATATTAATGGTCATCTTTGGAGGCAGCATATCTATCACTGCTCTCCAAATTATAACACAGAAAGCAATTCTAACTCTCTGAGAGTAACCTTAGATACAAAATGATGAGTTGAAAAGGAATATAATACAATGACAGGGTAGACAATTATCTACCAAGATAACTTGCCCAGGGCCAGGTCAATATCGCTCACTGCTAAGACAATCATTAGACATCTTTCAGATGTCAAAGACATCTCTCAGTGATTGGTTTTACAAGGCAGAAGTTGACTGATAAGATAAGAGTCTGGTTGTTTTTACAGGCAATAGAAGATTTTAAATCTGTGATAAATAAACAGCCACCAAAAAAAAGCATTAATACTGAAAACATGCTTTGTTGCTCACAAAAGGAGCTGATCTGTCCCTTACATGAGTTAAGCCCATCACCTTCAATCCCTGAGACATTAGATGACCTACTGTGTGTATACATTAACTTAAACCTCAGTGTCACGAAACTTTGTTTACGTTTTATGTATGAACATTTTTAGGTATGATATATTGAATACATCATCAGAAAAACATGTCTTAGCCCAAACTTTGAGCCACTACATAGAAAGTCTATTTTTTCACCTTTAAAGCTGCAGGACTTGGACACAGACACTTGGGTGCAAAGGTGGAGTGTTACAGGGATTTCAGCTATGTGTAGAAAGGTCTCAAGGACGTGGTGACGATACCGCTGCCAACAACTTAATATTTTTGATAAAGCTGTTTGTTTATCTCCAGTGTCTATTAAGAATAAATGTGGCTTAAAGGAATATCGCTGAGCTTGTTTTCTGCTTCTTTTCTTTTTTGTTTTTAATAAGGTTTACCTGCAGCACAGGACTAGTATTGAGTGGAGATGGCATGACTTGGGGAGACTGGGGTGAATGGAGTACTGGTTATAGGTCCGGGCTTTGCGGGATCCAAACTAAAATCGAGCCTCCACAGGGTTCAGATGATGACACGTCTCTTAATGATGTCCAGTTTTTTTGCTGCACCTAAGGTACATTTAATTAAAGCTGCATCATGAGAAATACAGTATATATATATATATATATATATATATATATATATATATATATATATATATATATATATATATATATTACACACACAGGGATTTTGGTGAATTGATGGATCCAAGTGCAGAGGAATAAAAGAAATGGAGTCTGTGTGCTTAAGAAACAGTGGGTTGAAAGAGAAAGTCGTTAAAAGCTCTCCAGTTCCGAAGCGCACCTTTAGTTTTAGCGATATAAGACAGAGGAGTGATATGGATTTTCATTCCGAGTGGCTGGCAAAATCGTGGTTTAATAGGCGGAAGTGTGAGTTCAAAGCCGTACATACAGACAACGTAGAGATTTATCAAATTTAAAAGATTCAAGATTCAAAGCTGCTTTATTGACATGACAAATATTTACATTCGTAATTGCCAATGCTAAGGAACAAAAATATAACAGGAGTAGATAGTAAAAATATAAATAAAACAGAATATGACTCTTGCGAGAGCTTGAGTGCGAACCAATGCACCAACTACAAGCCTCCCGGGCACCATTAATAAGGTGCTGCAGCTTATTTTAACATTGAGCCAGCTTACAAGTTTATGTAGCTGTGCTACAAACGTGACAGTAAAAATATCTCACAAGCGTCTAAATGCCTTTTTTTCCTACTCAGTGTTTATTTAATAGTACTTGCCCAGCTTAATTTGCCATTTTTTAAACATCTTTGCACTTGCTTATTTATCTGATTATTCAATCAACCAATCATATAGCCATGTATAATTTAAACATCACCGTTGTCTTTATTGCTGGTAATAGTATGAGTATTAATATACAGATCTGGCTATTAAGAACGCTTGTTTCTTGAAAAGGGATCTCGCGCGCTTTCGCGGCAGCTCGCGGGAAGCTGTGAAAATGCCGTTCATTACCTGTAGGGGGCAGTCGTGTTTCAATCTGAAGTATTGTGTGTCTACTGAAGCCAAACATGCGTTCTCTCTCTAACCCTAACATATGCGCCCATTGATAACAAGCAACAGAGCTCATAAACGTGTCGAGCTCAAACTTTAAATACTGATATGTATTTATTCTTCACTTTATTCTCAATGATGATTCTTCTTTGACTGCGCTTTCTCCATTCAGTATTATTATCATTAGAAGTAGTAGTGAAAATTACTGCTGATTAACTATCTCTGCAGTAGTTATAACAGCGAATTAATTTCACTTGGGCTATTTCTAACAGGCAATCTACTAAATAATCAATAGATAAAATAACCCAGCACTTTAACATTTAACCCAGCAGTTTTAAGAGTGTAACATAAAAAATATTCCATTTGTAAAATAGCATAGGTGAAATCATAGATTGTGTAAAAACAATACAACAAAGCTTATGGTAAATAAATTCTCAGACTACCTATTTACAGTACATGGAATTTTGTCACTGAACGATTTACCCTGACAAAGAGCAATATAAGAATAGTCCCAGCTGGCACACCTTCAAAAATAATTCGGCATCTACTTCTCGAATAATTCGGAGTCTAAATTTTTTTTTTTCTAAACTTGTGCTACTGTTGTTTACTTACAATATTTGGTAATTCATTTTTGTATTTAAATGAGGCTTGGGCTCCGAGATGTTGAGGCTATTTCCTACTGTACGTAGTCTAATCAGAGCTCTACCGCCCGTTCGAGTGTAATTCATAAATTATGTTTATAATAATGAAATGAGATGCCCTAAGTCGTGCTTTAAAATTAATCTACAATTCATTTCAGACCCGCGGGTCGCAGTTTCACTTTACAAAGGGCAGCGTTTTGATCAAAAGGTGATAAACGCATGCGATTTATCGATTAAATGGATTTATCGATGGATGGATGTTGTTCATAAATATTTAAAATGATAATTAAATAAATAGCTGTCCATCTTTTTTGTATTTATCTTTTCGGTTTATTATACACGTCTGCACCACTTCATATAACAAATAGTTTTAAATGGTAGTAAAGATACCATTTAGTCAAACTGAATCTCTCTGAGTAAGTATGCATAATAATAAATAATGAATCATTATATTGTCACCCCATGGGTGAACATGACCAAATTACTGCATAAACACGGGGATTTAATAATTTAATTAAACATGAATATCCTTAATGTGTTAAAATGTTGGATTTTTATTTAATTTAATTCAAATCCAACATTTTAATGTGCGTCAAGGTGCATGGGCGTCAACTCGCACGTTCAGTAATATTCCATTGTCATTCATATTGCCGCTGTTTTAGAGCCCTTTACTAAAGCATTCGCTAGTTATCAAGTTGATATACAGGTCAATCGTGAATTACACTCAAAAGTATCAACTCCAACTATGAAGTCTGATTTCATTTGCTGGGGAAGTAAAATTTAGGCAGAGACATCCGCACTGTCTTGTGAGAAGGTGAGAAGAGATTCAGCAGAACCTTCTGACACCGTGCTTGCTCTGAAGGACTATATTCGACAAGAATATAGAGAATAATAATTGTATTTCTAATAAGATAATTAATTGAATAATACAATTATATCAAATAAGGTCTTTATCTAAAAGCCAGACCAAATTTCCCATTCACCGCTGAAGTAGTTAAATATGCTTATACTGTAGATACGTAGGTTACATTTTAAAAGTACAATTGCAAGTAAATTACAAACTGCATGTAATGTAATGAAACAGTATTAGACACACATATATAATATGGGAGTATATACAATGAAAAAGCTATTTACACGAGTGCTCAAATGTAAAGCAAACGCAATTATTAATTTATTGTGTATATTTAACTTCATTCAGCCGTTTAAGTTACATGAAAAAATAAGGTGCCTACCAGCCCACTATTATTTTCTGTTCGAATTTAAAGATGCACACGCGTGTGCAAAAAGACGAAGTAAAACAAAGCATACAAAAGTGTATAATTTTTATTAAAAGTTAGCAATAACAATATTGAAACAATATTGTCTCCAATGGTGAAGCAAACATTATTTTGTCTTCTCACTGAATACAACGCGCTACGAGGTGAACACATGCAGACCCCCAGTTACTGTAATCCCTCTTCTCAACTTTCATTCACAATAGGTGTGAAGTTATCAAACCGGTTTCGCTGATGGGGGAATTGGCAGAATTGAGGGGTTTAAAAATAATTAACAAGACCGAGCAGACGTCTCTGCCTAAAATATATTTCGCCAGCACCTTGTCCTGGAGCTCAGCACGTCTTCTTTCCTTGTTTTAATCTGTAATATTGTGAAATAATAAGTGAAATGTATTTCACGTATATGCTTAAATATTCCTTTTTATTTATGGTCATGTGTATTGTGTTTGATCTGGATTATTGCGAGACGCAATGACTTTCTGCCATTTTTATCGATAAATCGGACGGGTTTATCAGCCTTTTGATCAAAATGCTGCCTTTTGTAAAGTGAAAGTTTACGGACAAATCAGGGTTCACACACGCCGATGAACAGCTTGATTTCAGTCATAAATTCACATAAAATGTCACAGCACGCCAGGTCACGCCCACCTGTCAAAGCAAATGATGATCATTTGTGACTCCATTCCACACTCCATTTCTGTGCTTCCATTTTGCCGCCTCATTCACCGGCTCAAGAAACCTGTTCTTTATCTTCATTCATTACTTCACTCTATATATACTCTCCACCAAACAACCAATCCTTGCCAGATTATTGTGTGCTCTCATGCCCAGTTTTCCAGCGTTTATTTCTACCTTGACTTTCAGATCTCGACCCACGCCTTGTTTCACGGATCTCGCTCACGTCTCACGTTTTGGATTATTGTTTTCTAGGTTTTCTGGATATCGACCCTTGCTCTCGTTTTACGACCACGATTCTGGATCACGGACTTTCTTGGACTTCACGGCTTTATACCACGCACACCCACGATCACGATTATTCACCGTGGATCAGACCTGCACTCAGCGCGCCGGCTCTCCACTTCCGCATTCTTTCCGCGAGGCTCGTGCCTCTTGCCTCCGTTCCGCAACCCTCAGGAACACACCAATCACCTCTCAAGAAGAGATTCCGTGCCTTTCTCAGGTCCCTATTGAATATCATGACCTTAAACAGGTGTTCAGCAAATCACGTGCCATTTCTCTCCCTCCTCACCGCCCCTACGACTGCGCCATTGATCTCCTCCCTGGCACCACCCCCCCCAAGAGGCCGCCTCTATTCATTGTCACGCCCTGAAAGAGAAGCCATGAAACAGTATATCTCTGAGTCCCTAGCCGCCGGAATCATCCGCCCCTCCTCTTCCCCAGCTGGTGCGGGATTTTTCTTTGTGGAGAAAAAAGACAAATCTCTTCGTCCATGTATAGATTATAGGGGGCTCAACTAAATTACAGTCAAGAACCGCTACCTGTTTCCCTTAATGTCTACAGCGTTTGAATTACTCCAAGATGCTCACGTGTTCACCAAACTTGATCTCAGAAATGCTTACCACCTAGTCAGGATCAGGGAGGGTGACGAATGGAAAACAGCCTTTAACACCCCCACGGGCCACTATGAATACCTGGTGGTCCCATTCGGCTTAACTAATGCCCCAGCTGTGTTCCAGGCCCTCATAAATGATGTTCTCCTTGACTTCCTCAACGTCTTTGTATTTGCCTATCTGGATGATACTCTGATCTTTTCTCACTCGCTAAAGGAGCACAGAATCCACGTACGTCAGGTGCTGCAACGCTTAATGGAGAACAAACTTTATGTTAAAGGAGAGAAATGCCAGTTCCACCAGGAATCCACCTCTTTTCTGGGCTACCTTATCTCCCCGTCAGGAATTCAGATGGACCCAGCCAAGATCAAAGCTGTCACTGAATGGCCCACCCCATCTTCTAGACGTGAGCTTCAACGCTTCCTGGGGTTTGCTAACTTCTACCGATGTTTCATCAGAAACTACAGCCTGGTGGCCACACCTCTCACCACTCTCACCTCCATTAAGATTCCCTTTCAGTGGAACTCTCAAGCCCAGGAAGCGTTCAATCATCTCAAGAGTTTATTCACCACAGCGCCTATTCTTGTTTTTCCCGACCCTGCTCTTCAGTTCATCATTGAGGTTGACGCCTCCGAAACAGGAGTCGGAGCAATTCTCTCTCAGAGGTCTCCTCGAGATAACAAACTTCACCCATGCTTGTTTTTCTCTCGCCGACTAACACCCACTGAGCGCAATTATGATATTGGGGATTGTGAGCTTCTAGCTGTGAAGCTCGCTCTAGAAGAGTGGAGACACTGGCTGGAGGGTGTGGAACACCCCTTTCTCATCTGGACTGACCATAGAAACCTCGAGTATCTCAAGGCTGCTAAAAGATTGAATTCACGTCAGGCACGCTGGTCTCTGTTTTTCTCCAGATTTAACTTCACACTGTCTTACCGCCTAGGCTCAAAAAACACTAAGCCTGATGCTCTGTCTCGTCAATTTGCCACCCCCAAGGACACACCCACCATAGAAACTAATGTCTGGTGGCAGCCACTCAGCTTGAAGTAGAAAACCAAGTCTTGCAATCACTGACGCACGAGCCAGGTCCTAGCAATGATCCCCCCGGGAAACTCTTCGTCCCAGCCACAGTCCGCCCCCTAGTACTAGAGTGGGGCCACAAATCAAAGTTAGCATGTCATCCAGGAGCCACCCGCACTCTTGCCCTACTACAGCGACAGTTTTGGTGGCCATCTGTCACAGATGATGTTAAAAACTTCGTGGCCGCATGCGACATATGCATCAGGAATAAGACACCCAACCGCCGGCCCAAGGGCCTACTCAAACCCCTCCCCATTCCCCACCGCCCATGGTCTCATATTGCCATTGATTTTGTCACAGGGTTACCCCCTTCCAACAATAACACATGCATACTTACCATAGTTGACCGTTTTTCGAAAGCCGCTCATTTTGTTCCCCTCCCCAAACTCCCGTCCGCCAAAGAAACAGCTGAGCTCATGATCAACCATGTATTTCGTCTCCATGGTCTCCTGGTAGACATAGTCTCAGACAGGGGTCTCCAGTTCTCGGCTCAATTCTGGAAGGCTTTCTGTAGCCTCATTGGTGCAACACCCAGCCTCTCGTCTGGCTTTCACCCCCAGAGCAACGGCCAGACAGAACGTGCTAATCAGGAGCTTGAAAAGACCCTGAGATGCATGACTTTGCAGGACGCAGCTTCATGGAGCCAGTTCCTCCCATGGGTGGAGTATGCACACAACTCACTCCCCACCTCTGCCACTGATATGTCTCCATTCCAATGCTGTTTAGGCTACCAACCACCGTTATTTCCCACCCAAGAGGAGGAAACCGCTGTCCCGTCAGCCCAAGCCTTTGTCCGCCGCTCCAAAAACACATGGCCATGGGCCTGTGCTCATCTGATGCACACCGTGAGTACCTTTCAACGTAAGGCCAACCGGCACCGTTCTGCAGCCCCAAAGTACCGTGTTGGCCAAAAAGTCATGCTCTCTGCTCGTGACCTGCCACTAAAGACCACATCAAGAAAACTCTCGCCTAGATTCATAGGCCCCTTTACGATTTCACATATCATCAACCCCACCGCTGTCAGACTGGCTCTTCCTTGTTCTATGGGCAGCGGTCACCCCACATTCCACGTCTCCCAGATCCGCAGGTTGGTTCCGTGCTCTCTGGCTCCACCCCCTCACCCCCCTCCACCACCTCGACTCATAGATGGGGGCGAAGCCTTTACTGTCCGTAAACTTCTCAAATCCCGTCGCAGAGGATGCGGCCTACAGTATCTTGTGGACTGGGAAGGCTACAGACCAGAAGAAAGGAGCTGGGTGCCAGCCAGATTTATCCTGGACCGCTCTTTGATCTCGGACTTCCACCGACTTCATCCCGAGGCTCCCTCAAGAACGCCAGGAGACGTCCGTAGGGCGGGGGTACTGTCACAGCACACCAGACATCCGTTTCACGGATCTCGCTCACGTCTCACGTTTTGGATTATTGTTTTCTCGGTTTTCTGGATATCGACCCTTGCTCTCGTTTTACGACCACAATTCTGGATCACGGACTTTCTTGGACTTCACGGCTTTATACCACGCACACCCACGATCACGATTATTCACCGCGGATCAGACCTGCACTCAGCGCGCGCCGGCTCTCCACTTCCGCATTCTCTCCGCGAGGCTCGTGCCATGCCTCCGCATCAAAGAGCCGGAGCTTTCATTCACAAAACAATCAGCGCGCAGCACATCACGAAATAACCGGCGCTGTTTCCCTTACGCGCTCTGCGCTTGGATCCACCTCGCCTGCATGGACCGTGAAATAAAATCCACATTCCAGCTATTATTTCCTGCCGTGGTGATATAATGGATGAAATGCTGGACACAAACAGCAAGAAAACATTCTGTTTATTATTATAAAAAGCCAGAAGCACTTCGTGTACTTATAAGAATATTTACAAAAAAATATACATTTTTTGTTCATTCGTGTCTTCTGATGGTGCTCAATGTCGACACATTTTTATGTTTTAACGAAGACATTTTGTCATATTCACGAATCAGGACATCCGCATAGTTAACAATAACTGAACAACAGGTCTTTACTTCGTAATACACCTGTCCTTAAAAGGGAATATTTAGGCAAATACGCTAAATATATTACACTTAAATATTACAGATTAAAACTAGAAAAGAAGACGTGCTGAGCTTCAGCTCATACCAAATGTCTAGGAAGGAAACTGTTGTTATTTTACAAAATCTGAACATATTCAGTAAATTTGTGAATTATACAAAGTATTTGTAACGACGCGGGTCGCGCAAGGGGCAGAGCCGCGCTTAAACTGTTCAGAACGGGCGGATCCACAGGCTGCTACCACACGGAATTCTGAACAGCCACCGGCGCGGCCATTTATACACGCGGTTGCCAGACAGACTAAGCAACAGTTCAGCATGCGTGCTCAGTTTACTCGTGCCACAAACCCCCACTCTCTCTCTCAAATGAATAAGGGCATAAGCCCCGAGAGGATACAAGTTTTTGCTTTAGTTTCCAGATCCCGTCCGTTCTCGCGTAGAGACGGCGGAGCTCTGTTTATTTTGTTTTCAGTTTCCTTTTGTTTCTGTTTAAAAGTCGAAGTACAACAAAGAATACGAAAGTGTATAATCTTTAATAAAGTTAGCCTAGAAGAATATTGTCTCCCATGCTGAAGCAAACATGATTTTGTTTTTGTTTTAGTCTATTTGTTGAATACAACGTGACTGCGCGCTCGAAGGTGAACACATGCAGACCCCCAATTACTGTAATCCCTCTTCTCACCTTTCATTCATGATAGGTGTGAACTTATCGAACCGGTTTCACTGATGGGGGAATTGGCAGAATTGAGGAGTTTAAAAAGAATAAACAAGACCGCGCAAACGTCTCTGCCTAAAATGTATTTCACCAGCAAACCATAAACATAAATAGAAACAAATAAAATGTTTAATGATATCAATTAAATCAGACTTCATAGTTGGATTTGATACTTTGAGTGTAATTCATACATTTACTGAATATACTCACATTTTGTAAAATAACGAAACCCGTTTCCTTCTTGGACCACACGTCTACTTTCCTTGTTTTAGTCTGTAATATTTAAGTGAAATACATTATGCGTATATTCTTAAATATTCCTTTTTATTTACGGTCTAGTGTAGTAAGTTTGATCTGCATTATTGCAAGAGGCGATGACTTTCTGGGGGAGTATGTCTGCATCTTTTGTAAAGTGAAAGTACGAGCCGCGTGGGTTCAAGCTCGCAGACGAACAGCTTTATATCAGTCATAAATCCACAATCACATTCCAGCTATTATTTCCAGCCGTGGTCAAATAATGGATGAAATAATTATTCAATGCTGGACACAAACAGCAAAAAAGCCAGATTATTTTTTTATTAAAAGCCTGAAGCACTTCATGTTTATATTTGTTCCTTCGTGTCTTCTGATGGTGCTCGACACATTTTTACGTTTTAACGAAGACATGTTGACATATTCACGAATCAGGACATTTGCATAATTACTGTATATGTGCGCGCGTCTCATAGGCGTGTGTGCGCGCATTTCATATGTAGTTATGTGGGCAGTTAGTAGTATGTATAGATGTGTGACTGTTTCATATATGTGTATGCAAGTGTTTCACGTGTGTGTGCATGAGTGAAGTTTGATTTAAGCCCTATACGGCACCTCATAATTTAGGGCATCTCTTTTCATCATTATGAACATAATGTGAAGCACATATACGCAGATTCATCATAAAATATTATTATTGTAAAACAAAATAAAATTCATGTTTGCTTCAGCATTGGAAACAATATTGTTTTAGGCTAAATAATTATACACAATTCTTCGTTGTACTTGTCTGGCTTTTAGATAAAGTCCTTCCATGCGCCATCTGGCGGATATTCAGTGAAGCACAGCACATTTATTTAAATACCCGAATGTTGCATAAGGGATCTCGCGGCATGTCGCGCGCCAAATTGCGGGATCTCGCAGGAAAAAGCGCGCATTCTTAATGGCCAGATCTGTAAATCTAAATAAATATATGTATTACTGTCATAAATATTTTAGAAATATAAGGAAATCTGGATTAATTATTCATATTCTACAATACATTTGCATGAATGTCCTCTAAAAACATTAAGTTAAGCATATTTCTTTGCAGGTATTCTAGGATGCCGGCATGGAGAAAATAGATAAGAAGGAGCAACATCATAAGCCATTTCCTTATCTATCTATTTACTACTTTGGAGCTTAACCTTTAAATGCTATTTAAATAAATAAAAAAATATATAAAATTTATAAATAAAATTAGAGCTGCAAAATAGATTTCTGTCCCCCCAGTGACATTTTTATTTTAAGAATATGTCATGTGGCAATAAAAATATGGTGACCATACAACCTTGGTTTATGTATAACTTCCATTTGTCTTCACATCATTTGATTGACCTGTTTTTAAAACTAAAATGAGAACTGTGCAGCTGACACATAGTTTCTGTCATCTTCCGATAACAAATACACAGTCACCCCAAAAGAAAATTAAGATCATAGCCAGACACAAATAAAAATTGTTGCATTTTTGCATGTTTTTGTTTTGCTTGGAGATAAATTGCTACTATGCATATAAATTACCATACATGTGGTCATATGCAAGTGGCCTGAGCTCATTAAACACATTTAGAGAGGAATAAAAATAGGAATCATTCTGTCTATGGACATTTGCTAATTTTACGCAAATTACGTAATTTTACGTGGTGCAGCTCTCCATACCGCACCACGTTAAGTGTTACGTGGTGCGGTATGGAGAGCCGCACCACGCAATGTTTTTAATGATAAGAGCCCTTATGCTGGGCGTTAGAGTGGGTCAATGAAATAGGAGTTAGTGAGAGTGCTTGTGATAGACACGGGAAGACCTTCCCGTTTGGAGATAGCGTGGGATTATTAATTAAGAAAATTAAAAGGAAAATAAATGAAAAGTGAAAACAAAATAAACAGAGCTCTGCCGTCTACGCAAGAACGGATGGGGCACTGGTTACCACAACAAAACTTATCCTCTCGGGCCACTTCGCCTTTACCGAGGACTTATGGGAGAGAGAGAGTTTGTGCTTCGTGCACTAATAAACTGTACTGAGCGTGCACGCTGAACTGCTGCGTGCCACTCTCTCTATTTCTCTCTCTCGCACTCGCCAGCGTCTTAAATAGACAGAGGCTGGGGCTTTGCCTCTGTCTCTAAACAGCACAATATACGTCTGTCTGTCTATCTTTTAGTTTCCTTTCTCTTTCTTTCTTGTTCTTTGTCTTTGGCCCTGATACCTTACCGGTGCTACCTAAATGATCGCACGAAGTGCGCCGGTATCAGGGCCCTTAAATAAACACGCCTTCAGGTGCGGCTTGTTCAGGCTGATTACCTGACGGCGGCGTTGCCTGGCAACCGCGTGTATAAATGGCCGCGCCTTTGCCTGTTCAGAAATCTGAGTGGTAGAAACCTGCAGATCTGCCCGTTCTGAACAGGTCATGCACGGCGCTTCCCCTCGCGCGACCCACATCGTTAAAACGAGTCTATAACTTTAACCGAGTAAACCATCCGAAGTCAAGAAAAGAGTACAAATAAACATGCTAAATACAGATATTTAATGTACAAAAAAAAACTGGTTTTAGTCTTGTGTAGACAGAAAATTCATGCTTTCCATCCAGTTTTTTGGTCCAATATTTGATCTTTTCAGTTCAGTCTGATGTTCATCTAAGGCAAGATTATTGACAAATATAATATGCCTAAATTAATAACACAATTTTTTTCTTTCATGTCTTTATAAAGAAGAACCACAAAAACCTCAGTGTGCTAGTGGAAAAAGTATGTGAATGCTTTTTTGAGAATTCTTCCTCAAAAAGGCTAATCAGAGTCAAGTGTTAGCATACCTGAATTCTCAAGTAAATGAGTTTGGAGAGCTACTTTGACTTATAAAAAAAAAAAAAACACATTTTGAGTTTGCTCCACACAAGAAGAATATGCTTATGTCCTGTTTAGAGCCATGTCTCTTCAATAAGAGCTTTCAGTAAATCTATGATCAAGAATTTACATATAGCTGGAAAGGGTTACAAAGTGATTTCAAAGACTTTAGAAATTCAAGCGCTCTGAGTTGGCAGAAGGACAATGATCTGAACACACTAGAAGTCCACCTTTGAATGGCTCAAAAAAATACTAAATTAAGGTTTTGGAGTGGCCTAGTCAAAGTTTGGAATTACATCCGATTAAGATTCTCAAACAAGCCGTTCATGCTTGAAAACCCTCCAATGTCTGATGTGAGAAGAGGTAGCACAGTGATGTAATGGTTAGCACTGTAGCCTTGCAACTCCATGTTTGGGGTTCGATTCCTACCTTAGGTCTGTGTTGCTGAGTTTCCATGTTCTCCCCGTGCTTGGTGGGTTTCCTCTGGGTACTCTGGTTTCTTCCCATAGTCCCAAGAAATGCATAGTAGCCTAATCTGTATTTCTAAATAACCCCTGGTGTGTGTGCATTTGTGATAGACTTTCACCCAAGGACGTACCATGGGTTCATGGTGTACCCTGGTACCCTGCCTTGTGCCCCAAGTTTTCTAGAATAGTGTACAAGTTTTCCACGAGTTTAGAGAGAGAATGTGCGAGAAGATGACAATATAATTTAGTTGTTGGGACCATAATCCATATCCATAATCGAGAAAGTAATTTACTTAAATTCAAACAGTTTTGTTGTTTTATATATATTTGCACAAAGGTAGAATTATTTTTGTTATCTCCTGTAATAGTGGAAAGACATGTTGACCTAGCAGCACTAACAGGTTATATATAGTTCAAAATGTTCTCTTTTCATGCTGTTTGAAATACTACAGGTTTTTCTCCCTCGCTCATCGCCTATACCATTTTATCCTTTATTCACGGTTGTGGGGGGGCCTGGAGCCTATCCCAGGAGGCTTATGGCGCAAGGCAGGGTACATCCTGGACAGGGTGCCAATCCATCGCAGGGCACACATATACTCACACACTACAGGTAATTTGGTGTCAATTAGACTAATCTGCAGGTCTTTGGACAGTGGAAGGAAACCAGAGTACCCAGAGTAAATTCACCAAGCACGGAAGGAACATGCAAACTCCATGCACACAGAGATGGGAATCGAACTCAGACCCTGGAGGTGCAAGGTGACCACTACACCACCATGCCGCCTCAAGGTATTTCTGTCTAATTATATTTCTTTTGACTGAAACTACATTATCTAGAGTATAATGGAATGTTGACTCTAAACATTCAGTCACCTGAGCGAGTCCTAATTAAAGCTCTCTGTGTAGGTAGGTATATACAGAAAAGGCAGAATTATAATTGTAACTTACGTAAATAAATACAGTATTGCAGATGCTTTATAGAAAAATAAAAAATAAGAAAAGAGATGAAATGGGCAAATTGTTAATGTATGAATGTATGTAAATGAGAGTGACTAATGTGATATGTATATAAGTTGCTATTGCTTTCGCTTACATAAACGCAAGTCATTGTACTGTGCAACAAAGAACCGCTCTTTGTGACAGTGAAGCTGAATTAGTCTGATGAAGAATGAACGTCTCGGGTTACTTTGTTGTAACCCTATTGCCTGAAAAAGCGGGAAGGAGATGCTGCGTGAAAAACGCTATGAGAACATCTCTTTGTTCAATCAGTTGTGAAGCATGTGTATCAAACATGCCAAATTTTGGCTTATATAACCTTGGTCAGATGACGTCATCTGATGACGTTCACCTGCGGTTTTTAAATCGGGGTGAACTGGAAACATCCTCAGGTCAATTTTTGTCTGAAACGACGTCCAGCAATGCCAGCAGCATGGCATCTCGTTCCCGCTTTTTCAGGGAACAGGATTAAAACAAAGTACCCTTTCAAAAGCTACACTCGATGCTGCGTGAAAACACTACGGGAACGAGAATACCAACGCCGCCGCACTGCAAATGTTCTGGACCCCCAGGTTGTGTTGCGTGTGTGCACAATAGCCAAGGAGGTCTCAGACATAACTTTGGGATGACAGAAGAACGGGTGCATGGTCGAGAATGGAACCTTCGGAAGATAGTTCGGGTGAGTATGCAGTATAGCTTTGACTAGCCCAGGGGCAAAGTCTAGACAGGAGGGGAGACTGACAAAGCCTGCAGATCCCCAATCCTCTTCAAAGAAGTAATAGCTATAAGAAAAACCATCTTAAGAGACAAAAGCCTGACTCTAGTGGTTTGAAAGGGGTGTCAACCAGGCCTTCAAGCACAATAGCCAAGTCCCACGAAGGGACTGTCGCTCTGGCCTCAACCGTTTAGCTCCACAAATAAAACGGGCAACTAAATGGTGCTTTCCCACAGAAACCCCATCGGTCAGAGCATGACAAGCCGAAATAGCGGCTACGTACATTCTGAGAGTACTAGGGCATAAGCCAGAGTACAACTTTTCTTGCAGAAACTGCAGCATTGAAAGAATCTGGCAGTGGACTGGGTCTACATGTCTTGCCATGCACCAATTTTCAAATACACTCCATTTGTGGGCATTTCTTCTAGTGGAGGGAGCCCTGGCACTTAGAATAGTTTCAATTACGCTGGCTGGAAGACCAGCATCTCTTAGTTGGTCCCCTTCAGGGGCCAAACGTGAAGGTTCCAAAACTCGGGCCGGGGATAAAATATTGTCCCCTGCACCTGAGACAGAAGAACCCTCCTTACTGGAATCACCCAGGGTGAGCCGTCGAGGAGAGATATTAGATCCGAGAACCACACTCTACGTGCTATCAATAAGAGGCGCAAACCCTGTTGACGGACCCTTGCCAGGACTCCTGAGAGCAGAACTATCGGAGGAAATGCATAAAGGCGTAATCTGGGCCACGTGTGGGCCATCGCGTCTAGACCCAGGGCAGCTGGAGGAGTCAGAGAGTAGTAAAGGGGACATTATGCTGCCTCTTGGGAGGCAAAGAGGTCCAACTCTGCTACATAAAATCTTTCCCAGATTTGACTGACTACTTCGGGGTGGAGTTTCCATTTCCCATGTGTCACAGCTTGTCTGGATAGCAAGTGCACTCCTACATTCATATGCCCTGGAATGTAATTCGCCCTGAGGGACAGGAACATGTCCTGTGCCCGAAGCAGAACCTGGTGCGCTAGCTTGTTCAAGCGGTGCGAGCACAGTCCACAATGGCGATTTATGTATGAGACTACCACAGCGTTGTCCACCCGCACTAGGATATGGTAGCCTCTTAACTGCTGGAGGGAGTGTTTCAGGGCCAGAAACAGAGCCACCATTTTGAGACAATTGGTGTGCCATGCGAGAAGATGACCTCTCCAGTTCCCCTATGCTCGAGACCAAGACCGCACCCCAGCCCATTAGGAAAGCATCTGTCATTAGCATCTAGCATCAAGACGGACCTAAAGTGGACCCAAAGTCAGAAACCGGGGTCTGAACCACATAGAAAGGGTACAAAGCCCCCGGCGTGTAACCCTTATTAGCCTCTGGGGATTGGCCCTTGAATGAAATCCCCGGGCTCTTAGCGAACCTCAGGAACTTCCCCGAAAGCGAACCTCAGGAACTTCCTGTGTTGTGGAAATATTTCTATATGGAAATATGTGTCCTTGAGGTCGATTGTCACAAACTAATTCTCTGGTTGGATTTGAGAAACAATCATTTTGACAGTCAACATTTTGAATATGAATTTCCTGAGATAGCGGTTCAAACCGCAAAGATCTAAAATTGGACACAACTCCCCATCTCTCTTGGGAACCAAGAAGTACCAACTGTAGTAGCCCGACTCTCTGTCTGGGAGGGGAACATGTTCTATGCCCCTTTGCCTAGCAAAGTCCGTAATTCTTGGGCTAGCAGCCTCAGGACTTCCTCTTTCTAGAGAGGAAGCTCTTCAGGTTCGGTCTTTTTGAGGCAGATTGAGAAGAGCGGCAAGCCCCACCCCAGTCTTAAGGAGGGGGTGCACGGCTGGTCACACTCTCTTTCTGCACCTCACGTCTAATAGGGGCCAGACCTGGTTGGTCCCGACTCTTGAGCACGGCGGGGAAGAAACCTTCCAAAGGCCTGTTTGTATATATTCGCCTCCCGAAACCTAGTGGCGACTGAATTAACAGCATCGCCAAAAAGGCTGGAAGGTGAGACGGGGGCATCAAGGAGGACAGCACGATCCCTATCCTTGATGCCCGTGAGGTTCAGCCACAGATGCCTCTCCATGGATACCATGGCAGCCATAGAACAGCCAACAGCACGGGCCATCTGCTTGGTTGCACAGAGAGACAGATCTGTGGCTCGGCGTAGCTGTGCAAATGCCCTCTCATCAATTGCCCTGCTGGTGCTCAGGTCCTTCAGCAGGTCAACCTAGTAGGCCTGCAAAACCACCATGGTGTGCAGTGAAGCACCAGCCTGACCTGCTGCCTAAAAAGCTTTGCACATCAAAGCAGATGTTAATCTCAGGGAGGATGATGTCCCAGGAGAGAGATAGCCTATAAGCATCTATAATCTGGGGCATCATCATATAACAATGGCACAAAATTCGCAATGAGTACGAGTTAACTCGTCATGGAGGTCACCAAAGAAGGGGAGAGAGAGACGTTGAGGCCCCACCCCCCCGGCCACCTGACAGAAACTTGACGTCTAATTTTGAGCGCTTGGTAGAATCTAGCTTCTGCGGCCAGTCGATATACAACCACTCGACCGCACTTGTTATAACTTCCAATAATTCCTCAAACTCTCTGTCAACACTGGAGGAGCATTGTGAGGAGGCTACTTCCATAGAAGCAAGTGAGGAAGACTCTTCCGCCCCTTAACAAGAAGCGCCGGAACTTGCACACACACACGCAAACACAAAGCGGTCCTGAAGACAAAAAGATGAGGATGTTTCCGGTTCACTCCTATTTATAACCTGCAGGTGCACCTTATCGGATGACGTGACCTGACTGAGGTTATAAGCCGAAGTATTCTGCGTATTTGATACACACAGGCTTCACAACCGGAGAACAAAGAGATGTTCCCATAGCGTTTTCATGCAGCATCAAGTGTAGCTTTTGAAAGGGAACAATATTTCCCAATGGCTTCTGACAGAACGGATGTCATGAGCCTCTGAAGCGTTGCCCCAGCATTTTTCAGACCAAAGGGAAGATGGACAAACTCGTACTGATTGGTTTTGGTGACGAACGCTGTTGTTTTTGGGATGCATTGCCACCTGCCAATATCCACTACGCAGATCTAATGAGCTGAACACAGTAGCCTTGTAGAGCGCCTCCAGGATCTCGTGGACCTGGGGCATAGGGAAGCCATCTAGCAGTGTTTTGCTGTTAAGGGCCACACAAACACAGTAGCCTAATCTGTATTTCTAAATAACCCCTGGTGTGTGTGCATTTGTGATAATTCGGTCGGTGCATACAGGTGGCCACTCTAACAACAGCTCCTGCAACTGATGTTTTTGTTCTCCTGACAGGGAGGTGTTGCTGACCAGGTTGGAGATGGCTGAGTTGGTGATGTAGGACACTTGGGGCAATGGATTGGCTACATAAAGGGAAACTTTGCCGTGAGTGGAGGTACAGAGCAGGAAATATTCACCTTCTCTCCCTCGGGATAGTGTAGGAGCACTGGCTAAAATTAATCTGTACGCCAGTCTCCATTAAAAAAAATCTAGCCCTAACACACAGGGGAAGGTAAGATTGCAATCTTTCATGATAAAAAGGCAAACCTCAGACTCCACTCCTTGCAAGCTGCCTGTACAAAGCCATTGGCTAATGAGAATGACTATCCTTTTGCAGACTTTTTTGCTTTTTTTATCCTTTTCCACAGTGTCTCTGTTATGAGGGAGAAGGTGCTACCTGTGTCTATGATGGCTGTAAAGAACACATGATTTAAGGTAAGCTGTACCATCAACAGAGAAGGGCTGGCCTGGGCTAAACTGAGGCTGGTGGGTCTTTTGTTTTCCTTCATCTGTTTAGGTTTTGGAATGGGGTTTTGCCTTTGCCTAAAAGCTTTGGTGGCATTAAAATCCCTTTCCACCAGTGTTCCAATTCGCACCAGATCACTTGTGGTGGTGACTGTGCTCTGCAGCAGGCTGGCAATGCGAGGATTACAGTTCCTCAGCGTCGCTTGTACAATCTCTCGCTCCGTCATCCCTGGTTTCCATCTCAGGCAAAGGGCACGATATTGAAAGGCGAAGTCCCTTATGCTCTCATCAGGATGCTGGATCCGCTCCGTCAGGCGATTCTCAGCCTCGACCTCATGGTCCTTGATTAGGAATGCCTTCAGCAGCGCAGATTTATATGACCCCCAGCTCCTGACACTGTGTTTTTCTGTTGTCCACCAATCTTTTGCAGTGTGGGAGAGTACAGAGGGGAGGGTAGCTAGTATTTCCCCATCAGAGAGTGGATGTAAGGCTAAGTATTCCTCGCACCTTTCCACAAAACTGATGGGATCTTCTCACTCAGTACCGCCAAACCTGGGGAAATCTAGCTTCACAGTGGCCTTCAAGGTAGTAGCGTGTGTGCAACTACTGGGAAAGGGAGGAAGAGCACTGGACCCTGGCCGAGGGAAAGGAGTGGAGGTGGCGACCGGTGGTGCGCCCATCATGGCCTTTAATTGTGAGTCCTGCCTTTTTAACCCTTAGAAGTCTGAGGGTGTTTTGGGGCCCTGACGAAGTTCTGACATGTCCTGGCATTTGTATATTTTTCAGTTACTTATAAACATATACATGTCTAAAGGCTAACTATTAGTATTCAGCACAAACTGGGCTACAGTAATATGTGAGCAGTATGTATGTACAAGTTTGTATTTTGGAGAAAATAACAGTTATGCGTGATTATTGGAAACAACAAAAAAAATATCACTGAAATAAGTTCACAAAACACATTCATAACATTTGTTTATATTTTTATATTTTTTGTGGTTACCTGGATCTTGTAGTCTAGAGTTTTTACTTCAAAATGATGTGATAATCATCTTGATCACTCATTCACAGAGAACAATATATTCATTTACATTTTCTAAGACAATTTTTGTTTTGGAAAGGCAGTATGCAAGGAGGCGTGAATGATCATGAATAATGCTCTACTTCACACCAGAGAAGACAAAGACCCGAATAATGATTTGCATAATGAGCCTTTCAGTCAGGTATGTGACACAGGAAAATGCTAAAAGAAAATAATTTTAGGACGAAAAACATATATTTTTTTGTTTTTGGTTTATTTAGAATATAGTTAACTGACCGACAGAATAACTCACTCTTACACCCTATACATAACCTACTCACTTACATAGTGCAAAGAAAATGTTCAGGAATGAATGGAGAGGGACACAGATGATCTTATACACAGAAGGTAAATTTATGGCATAAATATGGCCATGCAAAATAAAATGAAAAAAAAAAAGGGTGTTTAGTCCACTCCTACACCACAGTCATACATCTTTGTGCCACATTCAAAAAGCAGTTCCTGTTTAACTGAAAATATAAGTGAACATTACATACCTGGCGTTTCCATGTTGTTTTTTGCTTCTTACCCTACCTTACCTTACCCTGCTTTACACTGCACACAGACTCTGTTACTAGCTGGAGCAACACTTCTGTAACCTGAGGTCAGTCCATGTGCTGGTTGTACACAGTCACAGGTGCAGACAGATGCTTATTGTGTGTCCATCCACTTTAAAATGACCAAAATCCAGTTCCTTTCCATCCACAATCCAGACCCCTTGCTTTCTATCAAACAGGTGGCTGATCATTTTCATTGTCTGAAACTGTTTATATAAAAAAGAAAAATACAACATGAGAATGATAACACAATAAAATAAAGTACTGTATATCATCAATCACCATGCATAAAGACAACACACGCTTTTTTTAAATTTATTTATTTTTTAAAGCAGGGGTCTTTTTATTCTTATATCTGAATATCAATAAGCTACGTGAGGTAGTATTTTAGCCACCAGGAGCTAGAGTGTTTGTGCTAAATAACATCATCAAAAGTGTTGGGGACTTTCACAAGGAGTGGACTGAGGCTGGAGTCAGTGCATCAAGAGTCACCACACACAGATGTAGGGCTGTAGCTATCAAATATTGTAGTAATCGAGTATTCTACCAAAACTGTAATCGAGTAATCGGATAAAATTTACTTTTGCTTAATTAAAGAGCAATATAAAATATACTGCTCAAAAAAATAAAGAACACTTAGTCCCAGTTTGACTTGACCTTGCATACACATATGAGAGGTGTTCAAGTCAAACTGGAACTAAGTTTTCCCTTTTATTATTTTTAAATGCATACAGCATTTTATCAAAAATAAACATTGTCATTAAGCTATTCCCTGTATTGTGAATAAAGTTGACTGAGATGAATTAAGTGCATTACAGCCATACATTCTTATTTTAAAGCCTTTTCTCAGATGCAAAAACTAAAAAGAAGGTATTTCAAATGACTTTAAGTATACAAAAACACTAAGTTGTGCAACTTAACTTTCAGAACTAAAAGTTTTAAAATCTACAGCTCAGGCATAACATAAGCATTTACTGACTTCTTACTGGAATGCTTTGTGATGACATTTAGGGTACAAAAATCAATGGACAGGAACAAGAGTCCATAGATTGTGTTTTAAGTCAATATATTCATCAGAATATAAACGTCACTCTTTTGGACGTGTGTGTGCATACTAGTCTTTAAAGGAAGAGCGTGTGATTGCAATGAAGAAAGGTAAGCATGTTAACATGCTGTGAACTGAGGCTTGTCCTGCGCTTTAAAGCAAAGTTTCCTGCTGCTGAAAACATTTTTCATTTAGCAGTAAATGATGTGATTTAGACATTTAGTAGCCCGCAACAGAACGCTCCCTCAAATCAATACCCAGCTAACTGTTTGCGTCTCCTCCCGCTTCGTGGGTGACGTTAGCACTTCTTCTTCGTCGGTGTTTACTGGCCACTTGCATCCGGAAATGTGCTGTGTCACGCCAAACAAATAATTGCGCAAAAACATAACACAAGCTTTTAAAATTAATTAAAAGAAGCTTCGAGGCGGAAGATTTTGCTTCAATCATTTTTTGTAATCAAATTACTCGTGTTACTCGAGGAATCGTTCCAGCCCTACACAGATGGATCCTGGACATGGGCTTCAAATGTCGTATTTCTCTTGTCAAGCCACTCCTGAACAACAAACGTCAGAAGCGTTTTAGCAACTTTTGTATCTCATTTGGAAACCAATGTCCCAGAGTCTGGAGGAAGAATGGAGATGCACACACTGCAAGATGCTTGAAGTCCAGTGTGAAGTTTCCACAGTTGATTTGGGGAGCCATGGTCTGCTGGTGTTGGTCCACTGTACTTCATTAAGTCCAGGGTCAACGTGGCCGTCTACCAGGAGATTTTGGAGCACTTCATGCTTCCTTGAGCAGACGAGTTTTATGAGGATGCTGATTTCATTTTCCAGCAGGACTTGGCACCTGCCCACACTGCCAAAAGCACCAAAACCTGGTTCAATGACCGTGGGATCTATGGGGCATTGCTAAGAGAAAGATGAGACATGGGACCGAACAATGCAGAAGAGCTGAAGGCCGCTATCGCAGCATCATGGTCTTCCACAGCTTGATAGCTTCCATACCACGCTGCATTGAGGCAGTAATTGCTGTAAAAGGGGCCCAAACCAAGTACTGAGTACATATGCATACTTGTATTTTTCAGAGGTCCGATATATTGTTCTATGTCCAATCCTTGTTTTATCGATTGCATGTAATATTCTAATTTTATGAGATTGTGGATTTGGGGTTTTCATGAGCTGTACACCATCATCATCTCAATTATAAGAAATCACGGCTTAACCTATCTTCCTTTGCATGTAATGAGTCTATCTCATATTAGTTTCAGCTTTTGCATTACTGAAATAAATGAACATTTAGTGTCACCTGTACATTCCAATAGAAAAAAGCTGTTTTTAATTGTAATATTTCACATTATTCCTGTTTTAATGTATTTTTGATCAAATAAATGTAGCCTTCATGAGCATAAAACAATTTTTTGTAAACACACGCGCGCACACAAATCTAAAAAAGGGTTTTTTCCCTTTTTTTTTTTTTTGTAAGAACAACCTACATTATTTTTGTTTATGCTTTGAGTAATATGTGTACCATACATTTTCTGCAGGGACCATTTGCAAATTTGCTCATTCATCTCAAGATGTTCTTCTAAAACACATTAGACTATGACATGCTGGAAGATTAAACTGGCTCTGTTTTTATGACAATTGTGTTTGCAGCTTCAAAAACACAAGTTCACTTAAATCACACCTCTCAAGAATACATAACAGAAGCACACAAGCATAACTTGTGTGACTTCAATGAGATCTGCTCTGAAGCACAGTTCTTCTCTCACCTTGCAAATCATATAAGAAATAAAGAAACAGTGTTTTGCCCCTTTCAGAAATGTAGATTAAAAACTAACAATCTTTCTACCTTTATCAGCCATAGAACAAGAAAATATAAAAATCACACCATCAAAGATTTCAGATTAGTGCCCAAGGAATCAGAAAAAGTCTTGGATGAAACTGAGCTGAGCAGCGAACCTGAAGCTGTAGAACGGAGAGAAGAGAACATAGTAATATTTGATGCCAAGACACTTGAGCGCAAACTTGCACATCTTTTTTTAATATGCAAACAGTATTGCATATTTCTAAAAATGCAATAGAGGAAATAGTTAAACAGTTACAAGAGATTATATATTTTTCTAAAATTCTAGCCCTTGATAACGTTAGAGAAATACTTGAAAACCGTAACATTGTAACAAATGATCAGACTTTGCAAAAGATTACAGATGCATTTTTTCAAACAAATCCTGTTGTTGCTACAACATGGAAAGTTATCCACGGATTACAGAAGAAATCTGTATTTTAAAGAGCAATTTAAAGTGATCTAACCAACTGAATATTTGTATGACCAAAAAAAAAAAATACTTATGTTTATGTTTCAATCACAAGGCAGCTAGAATCTTTACTTAGCAATAAAAAGTTTTTGAACAAAGTCGTGTTTAATCAAGAATCTTTGCCTGGCCAGTATAAGTCTTTTCAAGTCTTTTTCCAAAAAAAAACAACTTTTTGGTGAAGAGGTTAGCATTGCTTTGGGGTTATATATTGATGATTTTAAAGTCTGCAACCCCTTTGGGACCTCACGAAAAATCCATAAAATTACTGCTGTATATTGGGTACTTCTAAATTGCCATCAAAAAGTCGCTCCACTCTAAATTTAATTAATCTAGCAGTTTTGGGAAAATCCAACGATGTGCGATTGTTTGGTTATGACCGGTTCCTTGACTTACTGATTAAGGATATAAAGTCCCTGGAGCAGGTTGGGATATTTGTTTCAGATCTACAGCAGTACATAAAGGGAACTGTGTTTTGTGTCTGTGCGGACAACCTTGGAGCCCATGGACTTGCAGGCTTTCATGAAAGCTTCACTGTTGAGAAATTTTGCAGATTCTGCTTGATTAGTCAGAAAGAAATCGCTAGCACTGAACCTGAAAATTTTCAGTTAAGAACTCCCGAACAGCACAATTCTTTGGTGGAGGAGCTTATGAAATGTGACCAGCCCCACAGTTTGTATGGTGTAAAACAGGAGTGTGTTCTGAGTAAGCACTTATCTTACTTCCAGCCAATTACAGGATTTCCTCCAGATGTGTTGCATGATATTTTTGAAGGTATTGTTCCTGATGAATTATCCCTGAGACTGAAGGATTTGACCTCAAAAGGATTCATATGATTTGATGAACTGAATAATTGTACAGTGGAACCTCGGATTGCGAGTAACATGGTTTACGAGTGTTCCGCAAACCGAGCAAAGATTTTAAAAAGATTTTTAATCGGAAACCGAGCAAGTATTAGTTTACAAGCGCCGAGTATCATATATCACGCACTTGATACGCACTTATTTTGACACCGAGCGTCACTCTCACCTTTTCATACCCCCCCACGGCTTCGCAAACACACAGAAACTCTGCTCGTCTCACACACACACACACACACACACACACACACACACACACACACACACACACGCAAAGACGCTGTTTCGCCTTTTCTTCCCCTCCCCGGCTTCACAAACACACAGAAACTCTGCTCTGTCGCGATTCTTTTCAAAAGTAGGGTGCTGGTTCATTTTTTTTTTTTTTTACTTTACAGCAGTGATTCCCTTAGTATGTGCTCACGCAAGTCTCAGAGAGAGTTCTTTTTTCCCCTGTTAAAACAGTGTTTCCGTTGTGTGTGTGTGTGTGTGTGTGTGTGTTTGTTGTGAAACTTAAAAAGTGATTCCGTTAATATACGCTCATGCCAGTCTCCAAGAGATTTCTTTTTTCCTGTTAAAACGGTGTTTCCGTTGTGTGTGTGTGTTTGTTTGTTTGTTGCGAAACTTAAAAAGCGAGGTGGGGAGGGGGAGGATGAGTGTTACTGTGTAAAACGAGGCAAGGGAAGGGGCTGATTCCACACACACACACACACACACACACACACACACACACACACACACACACACACACACACACGGCGCCTGTGCGCACCAACGGAAACACTTATCTGTCGGGATTTATTTGTACTTTTTTAAAAAAGGTAAAGTGCAGATTAATTTGTTTTATTTTCATTTTATAGATTGTATTAATTATTTTTATGTGCTTATTTTTGGGGGCTGTGGAACGAATAATTTGAGTTTTCATTATTTCTTATGGGAAATGATGATTTGGGTTATGAGTGTTTTGGAACACGAGCCCACTTCTGGAACGAATTATGCTCATAATCCAAGGTTCCACTGTATTGAGTCAATTCCTTACAAGTATGCAGACTGTGTAAATAAGCCAAAGAAAATGACAAAATCAAGCTTTGCCAGGGGAACCATTGGTGGCAACGGCCATGAGAACTGGGCACTTTTGCGGTTACTCCCCCTCATGATTTGAGGCAGTATTCCAGAAAATGATCCAGCATGGGAGATTTTAATGACCTTAAGCAGATTGTTGAAATGGTTGTATCTACAGAATTCTCTGAGGAGACGCTATGCTATTTGGAAAGTAAAATAGCTGATCATCGAAAGTTACTTACAGAGACTTTTCCTAAGTTCAAACTACGACCCAAACACCACTTCATCGATCATTACCCTCACCTGATCCACTGCTTTGGGCCATTAGTGCAATTATGGACAATTAGATTTGAGGCAAAGCACAGTTTTTTTTTTTTTTTTAAAGTGGTGCATGATGCCCACAATTTCAAGAACTTGCTTCTCACACTGGCAACAAAGCATCAGCAAATATCTGCATATAATTTAGAAGGACATTCTCTCTTCAAGCCACAGTTGTATGTGGAGAAAGTAAAAGTTGTTGAGCCTGGCTCTTTACATACACCACTCAGGGCAGCAATCACACGAAAGTTTCCATGTCAAAAGACTGTTTCTTTATGCACTGATATACACCTGCAAGGTGTCCGATATGTTGTGATATGCAGTGGTTTACCAGAATTGTATAGGATTGTCAGTATTCTGCTTGATGATGACAATGTGTCGTTTGTCTCCAAAAAAATTTCATCGTGGTATTTAGAACATTACAGGTCTTTTGAGCTTTCTGAAAGTGAATATGGAGAGATTGAGATTTTGAATTCTGAGTCTTTGAATGACCCTATCCCACTCTAACCATATAAATTCAGGGGAAAGCTGATGGTGTCTTTGAAAGTGTTTCTACTCCATTAAAAGGCAAGTATTTTTTATGTATTGCTATTATTCTCTGTTTGACGTATAATTAAAAAATAATAATTTTTGCATACATAACATTTTCTGTTTCTGTCCCCATAGATAATGTGGCTCCGTGTTGTCATCTCACCCCAAAATATTAGGAAGATCCAACTTTCAGAACTGCCTAGCTCAGTGGATGATTTAAAAGCAAGACTGAAATCAAAGTTACAGATTCTGGGAGAATTTTTGTTACAATATGAGGACCCTGAATTTGGAAATGAGCTGTGTAATTTAACAGACATTTCTGAACTGCCTGCTGAAAGGGCTGTGTTAAAAATTGAGTGGGACAAAGATTCATCTGTTCCCAATGACTCTGATTCACAATCTGTTTCCTCCCTTGACACTGCCAGTGTGTCAACCTCTTCCCAGGGTTCATCACATATTGTCCAGAGCTACATGAGAAGTACATCACAGTGGCCATCATCCTTTCCAATTCCTACTTTCTCATATGATGTTGGGCTGAGGCTTCGAAAAGGCAATGATGCTTATGCACAGACAAACAAATCTTTGAGTGTCCCTAGAGAAATGAAAAGCCACATCCTGGAGAAACTTGCAGAGACCATTTTTTCTTTTAAAGCATATCCACTCCCTGTGGAAATCGAGTCTGTAGCTTCTGGCCTTATACTGAAGCATCCCTGCCTTACAGAACCAGGCATGGGCAAAGGATATGATGGCTGGAAAATGAGCATAAAATTCAAACTTGGCAATTACAGATCCAAACTGTGCTCAGCTGCTTGGTCTGAAGTTAGCATCAATAGGAAAAGAGATGGGGGAGATGAAGACAATTGCAGAAACAATCTGAAAAGGGCTAAGCGAGGAGAGGTTAATTATCTGCCAGATCATCCCAAAGGCCAATCTGATGTTACTCTGGAAGAGGAAAGGCTTATCTTGGTAGAGGAGCTAAAAAATAAAAAATGAAGTACTCATTAGTCAGAAAATGAACCAGACATTTTCCCTTCGACGAAAGGAAATTGTGGAAGTAGTACCAATGGTGTCTGAAATGCTGGAACGATGGCCTGCCTTGTTTTTTTCCTAAAGAGGTAAAAATAATTAACTCTAGTTGATAATTTAATATTACTTGTCTGTTGTGAGTCTTGTGAAGTCTTTTGAGCAATGTTACAGGCCAGATCTTTTGTTTTTTCTTTCTTTCTTTCTTTCTGTCACCAGATATGTAATGAGTTCAAATGCATTACAAATGTTGACCTTCTTGAGACATTCAAGACATCATTACACCAACACACCCCGCAACTCCTGAAGTTATATAGAGGCCGAAAAGGAGTTTTTGGAGCAAAGATGGAGGAGATTCTGAACAGGCTTGATCAACTGGTAACTTGTTAATGTAATGACAAAAATGTAATTCCTTAAGGTAAATATAAATATATCTTAGCAAATTGTATATGAAGAAAAAAGGGATTATGATTTTTGAAGAAAGATGACTTTGTAAATTGTACACAGGCTGATTGTTTAACATAAGTGGTTCTCAGGGCTGAAAGGATAGCTTATAGTTAATCCTTCTAATTTGAATCTTTTTCTCATCATTCTCATACACCTGCAAGTTTATCACAAGTGAGAATGCATAAAATTGGCACCCTTTTTTCAGACTTTAAATATTGCTGCTCACCGAATAGGTAAAAATTGATGATGTTTTGCAGTTTAAAATGTTCTGTAATTGAAAAGAAATGCTCTAGGTGTATTTCAGCCAGGTGCTATATTGTACAATTTAAATGGCACAATTCTAATTTACCTTTGTGTGTTTTATTTGACATTCAAGGAATGTGGCTGCAATGTTTTATTTTTTATTTAAAATAAAAAAGATTGCAAGCAACTTTCAAGCATGCAGTTATGGCGTTTTTCATTACATTGTTAAATGTTAGTTAAAAACAAAAAAAACTGCTTCATTAAATTTACACACATTTATTTCTAAATGAGGGTTGTCAAAAATGTGGCAAGTTCACATTTATTAAATTAATAAGTCTATTAAGCTGTTCAAACTCTTTAAACTTAACAAAAGAATATAAGGTGGAAGACGTGTGACCTTTACTCTGTAAATTGAGTTAAGTTAACAAAAGCTGACTTAACTCAAAATTTCGAGGCAACTTGCTGCACAGATTTTTTGAGTTAAGTCAACTTTTAACCAAAATTGTCGACTTTTAGGAAAAAGTTAAACTTTTTGGTATGTGTGTGTGTTCCATTATGTGTGGCATAAAAGTAACACCACATTTCAGAAAAAAGGACATTATACCAACCATAAAATATGGTTGTGGTAGTGTCATAGTCTGGGGCTGTTTTGCTGCTTCGGGACCTGGAAGACTTGCTGTGATAAATGGAACCATGAATTCTACTATGTACCAAAAAATCCTAAAGGAGAATGTTCGCCCTTCTGTTTGTGCCCTCAAGCTGTAGTAAACTTGGGTTCTGCAGCAGGACAATGATCCAAAGAACACCAGCAAGTCCACTTCTGAATGGCTGAAGATAAACAAAAGGCAAGGCCTGTTCTGAGAAGAACCTGTCCTCTTAAAGCGCTGGATGGTCTTGGCCACTGTGTTGCAGCATACAGTAGTTGCAGAGTGTTGGCTATCTTCTAGGCCATCTTTATGTAAAGCAACAATTTGTTTTTTCAGGTCTTATGAGAGTTGTTTGCCATGAGGTGCTATGTTGAACTTTTAGTAGTTGAATCTTCCAGGTTGAGAGAGTGGAAGAGCTTTTATACCAAATTGAACTCACCTGCTATCTGGTGACACCTGAGACAGTGTAACACTAATGAGTCACATGACAAAGGGGAAGAAAAATTACTAGTTGTGCTCAATTTGTACATTTTCATTTAGGGGTGTACTCACTTTTGTTGCCAGGGGTTCAGCTATTATTGGCTGTATTTTTAGTTATTTTGAGGGGGTCAATAAATTTACACTACTATACAAACTTTACACTGACTACTTTTCTTTGTGTCAAGAAGTCATTTATGCAGTGTTGTCCTATGAAAAGATATAACTAAAAATTTGCATAGATGTGAGGGGTGTACTCACTTTTGTGACATACTGTATGTTGTAAAATACTTTCATTGGGCAAACAGGGAAATGTTGATGAGTTAATGAGGCCAAATAATCACACAGCTAAAAATCTGACAGAAGGCATGAATTGTACTCACAACCCTGGAGGTGCAACGCCACAGTGCTAACCATTATGCACCTTGCTGCCTACATTAATAAGGTAAACAATTTAAAGTAATGAAGAGATTCTGTAATCTAGCATTTGACGTAACACTGAATGTAAGATATGACTTCTAAAATAGATTAGTAATAAGGCTTAGGTATCACTTCCTGTATCAAAATAAAAAATAAAACACAAGACAAAAAAGATGCCATGTAACTAGCTCAGTGAACTGTTGACAGGCCCTATCAATCATTGTTATTTTTGGTTAATGGACAATACTGTAGAATATGGGGTCACAAAAAAATCCTGCAGGCTTTAGTCTTTAAGTTTTTTGCATGGGTTTGTTCAACGAAGATCTCTCTAAGCTAATTACACTCTATTTTCTGACCATTTACTTACAATGCATTACAATTTTGATAGCCGTTTAATTCATAATTTATATTGATTCTGACAACACCTACAATGTATGCTTTTTAGTATGCACTAATTATGTAATATTTGATTATTAATTTATGCCTTAACTTATTTTCTTCTGATCTTGCTTTTCAGGTTTGTAGTGGCAAAAGGCTGAAATATACAGTAAATAATATTTTCTTCAGTACTTGAGTTTTTTCAGGTTATTGGGAATTGCTACTAATTGGCGATAACACTGCACTAAATGGTATCTTTCTTCATTGTATTAACTTACATAGAGTACTATACTGTGACAATGCCACATTGTACACTCACCTAAAGGATTATTAGGAACACCATACTAATACGGTGTTTGCCCCTCTTTCGCCTTCAGAACTGCCTTAATTCTACGTGGCATTGATTCAACAAGGTGCTGAAAGCATTCTTTAGAAACGTTGCCCCATATTGATAGGATAGCATCTTGCAGTTGATGTTTTGCAGTTGGAGATTTGTGGCATGCACATCCAGGGCACGAAGCTCCCGTTTCACCACATCCCAAAAATGCTCTATTGGGTTGAGATCTGGTGACTGTGGGGGCTATTTTAGTACAGTGAACTCATTGTCATGTTCAAGAAACCAATTTGAAATGATTCGAGCTTTGTGACGGTGCATTATCCTGCTGGAAGTAGCCATCAGAGGGTGGGTACATGGTGGTCATAAAGGGATGGACATGGTCAGAAACAATGCTCAGGTAGGCCGTGGCATTTAAACGATGCCCAATTGGCACTAAGGGGCCTAAAGTGTGCCAAGAAAAGATCCCTCACACCATTACACTACCACCACCACTTTTTCCTATTTGTAGTGGAGATGAGTGGTACCCGGTGGGGTCTTCTGCTGTTGTAGCCCATCTGCCTCAAGGTTGTGTGTGTTGTGGCTTCACAAATGCTTTGCTGCATACCTCGGTTGTAACGAGTGGTTATTTCAGTCAACGTTGCTCTTCTATCAGCTTGAATCAATCGGCCCATTCTCCTCTGACCTCGAGCATCAACAAGGCATTTTCGCCCACAGGACTGCCGCATACTGGATGTTTTTCCCTTTTCACACCTTTCTTTGTAAACCCTAGAAATGGTTGTGCGTGAAAAATCCCAGTAACTGAGCAGATTGTGAAATACTCAGACCGTCTGGCACCAACAACCATGGCACGCTCAAAATTGCTTAAATCACCTTTCTTTCCCATTCTGACATTCAGTTTGGAGTTCAGGAGATTGTCTTGACCAGGACCACACCCCTAAATGCATTGAAGCAACTGCTATGTGATTGGTTGATTAGATAATTGCACTAATTAGAAATTGAACAGGTGTTCCTAATAATCCTTTAGGTGAGTATACAGGATATTGCATTGTATATTGCCCCTGAGAAGTCTTGCCCTTCCCACTATCTTTATTAAATTTCTAACAATTAACAAGAGAGAATCACCTGGGTAATGTACTGCAAAATAATTCGGGAGCATAACCCTACACTAAAAATTGACGATAACATTAGATAATTTGTAAAAAAATAAAAATAAAAAAAGCAAAGTGATGCCTAGTTAATAGAAGTGCAGTAGGTCCATCTGTTTGAGATGATCCTAGATGTGTGGCATGTGCGACATTGACAATGGTGTTACCAAATAGTGGGCCAGCTATTAAACATATTAAGTACTGTTAACTTAAATAATTACAATTAATTCAAATTAATAGACCTTGTTGAGTAGTCAGAACTTTTTGGTATTTTGTGTTTTTATGTTTCGAGTTTGTAGAAATGACACTTTTCAAGTTAGCTGAACAAATTTGATCTTTTAAGTAATTGTAATTACTTAAGTAACAGTACCTGTCACCCTAAGGTTCCACCAAATTAAAATCTTTGAGACTAGCGATTTTTTTGTCTGATGTCATCAGGGCAATAGGGCACTGGTGTCTCAGTGGTTGGTGAGTGGTAGGTATCTGTCTGCCACGCGAAAGGCCCGGGTTCAATTCCCAACAACTGAATGAAGCAGCCGAAAGACCACGAACAATTTTTTTTTACAACAATTCACAACAATTTTAGATGTGTGATTTGCAACAAATTAAAAAAAATAAATGATTATGAGTTAGGCTACTCAATAATGCAAGTAAAAACCAATGAATATGAATGAGTACAGCAAACTCAAAAACGTTCTATTTACTTAAAATTCGAAACATCATTACTTTAAAAATTAGATGTAACTGATACCCTCAAATTTTTGGAGTTTTGCCATCTTATTCGGGTTTACAGTGCGAGTTCCTTGTAATTTTGGTGTTTAGACTCTGGTCTAGAGCATAGATCATTGTATACGTTACTACACTTCATTCAATGGAAAAGTATTCTGACATCTATTGATTGGAAGTGTTGTGTAGACTAGTGGAGATGGCACACTCTGCTGGACGATTTGCATACTACTGTTAATCATTGGTGGCTGCCATAATGGTTGTGCTCTACGGTGACCCAGAAGGGCAAATCATCTTTCCCGTATATGTGTATGTTTTTCCCCTTGTAAATGTATGCTTTTTCCCTTGCAAATGAATTCTTTTTCCCATGTAAATGTATGCTTTTTCCCTTGTAAATGTTTACACTCGGCAAACACTCCAATCGCATTAGCACTGCTACAAAGTTATCATCAGTGCCTAAAACAGTAACATCCAATTAATGTTATACACACGTGGACAAAATTGTTGGTACCCTTTGGTCAATGAAAGAAAAACTCACAATGGTCACAGAAATAGCTTTAATCTGACAAAAGTAATAATAAATAAGAATTCTATGAATGTTAACCAATGAAAGTCAGACATTGCTTTTCAACCATGCTTCAACAGAATTATAAAAAAAAAAAAAGTGAACTCATGGAACAGGCCTGGACAAAAATGATGGTATCCCTAACTTATTAGTTTGTTGCACAACCTTTTGAGGCAATCACTGCAATCAAACGATTCCTGTAACTGACAATGAGACTTCTGCACCTCTCTGCAGGTATTTCGGCCCACTCCCATGAGCAAGCTGCTCCAGTTGTTTCCGGTTTGAAGGGTGCCTTTTCCAGACAGCATGTTTCAGCTCCTTCCAAAGATGCTCAATAGGATTGAGGTCAGGGCGCATAGAATATTTTTAAATATATTTCTTACACTTTAGAATAGTCCAATGTTTTCCTCTTAGCCATTCTTGGGTGTTTTTAGCTGTGTGTTTTGGGTCATTGTCCTGTTGCAAGACCCATGACCTGCGACTGAGACCCAGCTTTCTGACACTGGCCAGCACATTTCTCTCTAGAATCCCTTGATAGTCTTGAGATTTCATTGTACCCTGCACAGATTCAAGACACCCTGTGCCAGATGCAGCAAAGCAGCCCCAGAACATAACAGAGCCTCCTCCATGTTTCACAGTAGGGACAGTGTTCTTTTCTTGATATGCTTCATTTTTCCGTCCGTGAACATAGAGCTGATGTGCCTTGGCAAAAAGTTCCATTTTTGTTTCATCTGTCCATAGGACATTCTCCCAGAAGCTTTGTGGCTTGTCAACATGTAGTTTGGCATATTCCAGTCTGGCTTTTTTATGATTTGTTTTCAACAATGGTGTCCTCCTTGGTCGTCTCCCATGGCTCAAACAACGATGGATAGTGTGATCTGACACTGATGTTCCTTGAGCATGAAGTTCACCTTGGATCTCTTTAGAAGTCTTTCTGGGCTCTTTTGTTACCATTCGGATTATCCGTCTCTTTGATTTGTCATCAATTTTTCTCCTGCGGCTACGTCCAGGGAGGTTGGCTACAGTCCCATGGATCTTAAATTTCTGAATAATATGTGCAACTGTAGTCACAGGAACATCTAGCTGCTTGGAAATGGTCTTATAGCCTTTACCTTTAACATGCTTTTCTTTTGAATCTCCTGAGACAACTCTTCCCTTCGCTTCCTCTGGTCCATGTTGAGTGTGATACACACCATGTCACCAAACAACACAGTGACTACCTATATATAGGCCCACTGACTGATTACAAGATTGTAGACACCTGTGATGCTAATTAGTGAACACACCTTGAATTAACATGTCCCTTTGGTCACATTATTTTCAGTATTTTCTAGGGGTACCATAATTTTTGTCCAGGCCTGTTCCATGAGTTTATTTTTTAAATAATTCTGTTGAAGCATGGTTGAAAAGCAATGTCTAACTTTCATTGGTTAACATTCATAGAATTTTTTTTAATTATTACTTTTGACAGATTAAAGTTGTTTATGTGACCATTGTGAGTTTTTCTTTCATTGACCGAAGGGTACCAACAATTTTGTCCGCATGTGTATATTAAACATTAAAAAGTGTCCAGTTGCAAATTTTGTGTACTGGCAGTCAATGTTGTAAATCTGGGATGTTAAAGAGATTTCATCAAGTGTGGAACCTTACCAAGGAGCAGCAAATTCACCACAACAGCAAATAATATTTGTAACTACACAAGCTCAATTTTACATAATTTTACCACAAACATCTAGGCAACCTCAGCAGATTTTGTCTGAACACGTCATATGCAGTTTGCTGATGAATGAAAGGGGGCATTGGGAACTGTAACAATACTATCATGTTTAATCAAATATTGTATTTAATGATGGCAGGCTAAACGCAGCAGATTGAAAAGTAAAAAAAAAATGCTGAAAATGTTACAATTTTCATAAGACCAGCATGTGACTAAGCCAAATTTGCTACCGCCCTCTGTCAACATCACCCAATTTGAAATTGGCTCTAAAGTCACTGCGGTCGTTTCAATTCAATTAATTGTTCAAATGTGGCAACCCCCCACATCGGGTAATTAGCTATTTGTAATTAACAAATTTACAGCTGCATGAAAACATCAAGCACATGCCGAAAAAGGCTGATAATTGGAACTGTCATAATAGTGCTTTACAGACACTCTAATAAAATAAATTGTCTAGTTCAGATAATTAAATATTGTAAGAAGGCAGTGGCATATTATTATTCAGGAATAATAATAATAATAATAATAATAATAATAATTATTATTATTATTATTAGTAGTAGTAGTAGTAGTAGTAATAGTAATGCTGTGGTTATTATTATTATTATTATTATTATTATTATTATTACTGTCTTAGCTTTTTGCATTTACCTTTCAAGTAGTTTTCACGCCAGTGTCACTTTATGTTTGACTGCACAGTTAAAAGTGAGTATATGTTTTAATCTATTTATTTCCGATTTATTATAGTGTGACTTGATTCTAAGGCAATATGAGTGTATGCAGTAGACCAAAAGTGCCTTTAAGCAACCGTCAGCAACCTCTACTGAGCTTTCCAGAGGTGGTAACAAATTTGCCTTAGTGGAGTGACGTAATTTTATCATCTTAAACATATGGAGCGCAATATTTAAAATGAAAGATCAAGAAGTCCATCAGAGGGACAAGCCATGTTAAATGTCTTAGAGATAAAGACAGAGAAGTCAGATTGAGGTGTTTGGACATGTTTGGACAAGAAGCCAGATTGGACATGTTCAGAGGAGAGATTATGAATTTATGGAGGCAGGTGAGTATCAGGGAACACCTTTAATGGATAGGAATCCATTCTTGTCACTTTCAAAGAGAACATTAAAATTTCCAGTTTTGCTACTTCCAGCTCTGCCTCCTGTTTTTTCGGTGTCACTGTCGGAGTATCAATGCTCTATTAAAAATGTTTAAAGTGAATATGATATGGTTCATCTAGCTGCTCTGAGACTGGCAATTTAATAGTCTGAAAAGAGCATAAAGCGTGGCATGTGTAAACTTTTAAAATTTATACTTTTATAACAGACATTGGAAAGATCATTGTTACTGCTGCCAGCTACATTATTATTATTTTATTTATTTATTTTTTAATTATTTAATTATTATTATTATTATTATTATTATTATTATTATTATTATTATTATTATTATTATCATTATTATTATTATTATTATTTTAATTCATTGTAATACTTGCGCTATCATTTAGCCATCATCTGTTTGTGGTGGTTACTTCTAAAAACAGCCAAATTCAATATTGAATCAAAGTTTGTACATTGAATCAACATCTTAATATTTAAATGTTCAAATGAAAATACATCATTTCTACAATAAAAATATTTAAAAGCACTTCTCATCATTTTCCTTTGTTAACTGAAAGAGGAGGAGACTCAGGCAGCCAATGTTTTTTTTTTTTTTCTTTTTCCCCCTTGGCAGCAGGGACAGCAGCATATAAATAGTCCTATGTAGTAGTCCTCAGTGTATTTTCAATTTGCATAGAGATCAGTTGCTATTTTAGGACGGGAGCCTGTGTTAATCTAATAACCTAACTATTTTGAATCAAGGTTAATCAGAAAGCATGGATTTTGTGCTTAGAATTGTTTTCCCTCTGTTTGTTCTCTCTTTTGCGCAGTTAATAAATGTCAGTAATGGGCAGGGTGGGAGACCATATAGTAGCATAATTAAAGTTACTAATGGAGGAATATGGGGATCATGGGGGTACCTATGCTACAGGCTTTGGTCTCAAAGTAAGTATATTTTGTTAAATTAATCACAAATAAGTTTTTCTTTTGGATGTAACTAAATGTTGTGATATTGCACAACGTGATATATCTTATCAAAAATGATGTCACGGCTGTAATCAAGTCAAAAGATGTCCCAATGAAATATTACAGTGTATACCATATGAATACATTTTTATTGGACATTTAAATTATTTTTCATATGTTTTCATTTCAGGTTGAACAATCACAAGGACGGGGGGATGACACAGCCCTAAATGGAATTGCCCTTTGCTGCAGCAAACCCCTATTGGGTACTCAGTCCTATTCTACAGTCCGGTCTGATGAAGGAAGGTAAAGTTTCATATGCAACCAAAATTGTTTATTTTACACTAGCTGAAGTACACGTCATTGACGAGAAAAGAGTTTGTAGGAATAGTTGAAAGGTTACAGCTAAAAATAAGATCAGCTTTAATGTAATCATATTATTAATGTAATCATATCATGTGATATTATTATTTCATAAGTCTGCCTGCATGTCTGTACGATGAAACTCTCTGCCTAACTTTTTAATTCAAATAAATAAGATTTTGTAAGATTGAGTATCCTACGCCTTGTTTACACTAAGATGTACTTCTTTTGTCAGCAGGCAAATAAACTCCCTGTTTATTAATCGGAGAGTGAATCACAGATGAGAACTCAAAAACCCATATCAGATAAAGATTAGGTTTTCTCTTAGAACTACTCCATGTTCCCTTTCAAAAGTTACACTCGATGCTGCGTGAAAACGTTATGGGAACATCTCTTTGTTGCCCGGTTGTGAAGCCTGTGCATGTCAAAACCGCCGAATACCTTTGGCTTATAACCTCTGCCAGGCATGACATCACCGAATAAGGTGCACCTGCAGGTTATAAATAGGAGTGAACCGGAAACATCCTCAGATCTTTTTGTCTTCAGGACCGCTTTGTGTTTGCGTGTGCAAATGAGCCGCGGCGCATTCCTGGGGCTCGCGTGCTGATCTGGCAGACGCGCACGAGACGGAATTTCCCCTTTCTCTCGCGCTCTCTCCGGATCAGGAAGTTTTAGCTTCCGCTTCGGAAACGCGCTCCGGTGCTTCTTGTGAAGGAGCAGAAGAATCCTCCTCTCTCGCTTCCGTGGAAGTAGTCTCCTCACAACGCTCCCCCAGTGCTGACAGAGCTTATGAGGAATTATTAGAGGTTATAACGCGTGCGGTCGAGCGATTGCATATCGACCGGCCGCAGAAGCGAGATTCCCCCAAGTGTTCGAGATTGGACGACAGGTTTCTGTCAGGTGGCCGGGGGGAAGGAGCCTCAACGTCTCTCTCTCCCCTTCTTTGGTGACCTCCATGATGAATTAACTCTTTCATGGAGCAAGCCGTATTCATCGCGTGTTTTTGTGCCATCGACTTCAACTTATTCGAATATGGTTGATGCGAAAGCACGCGGTTATATGATGATGCCCCTGATAGAAGAATCTCTCTCCTGGGACATCATCCTCCCTGAAAAAGCCTACTCTCCCCTCCAAGCCGTGTAGATTGACATCTGCTTTGGTGGGGAAAGCTTTTCAGGCAGCAGGTCAGGCTGGTGCTTCACTGCACACCATGGCGGTTTTGCAAGCTTACCAGGCTGACCTGCTGAAGGACCTGAGCACTGGCGGGGTTATTGATGACAGGGTGTTTGCAGAGCTGCGCCGAGCCACAGACCTGTCTCTCCGTGCAACCAAGCAGACGGCCCGTGCTGTGGGCCGTTCTATGGCTGCCATGGTATCCACGGAGAGGCATCTGTGGCTGATCCTCACGGGCATCAAGGATAAGGATCGTGCTGTCCTCCTTGATGCCCCCGTCTCGCCTTCCGGCCTCTTTGGCGATGCTGTTAATTTCGTCGCCACTAGGTTTCGGGGGGCGAAGCTATATGAACAGGCCTTTGGGGGGCTTCCTTCCCCGCCGTGCTCAAGAACCGGGACCGTCGGCCACCTGGCCCTGGCCAGGTCTGGCCCCTATCAGGTGTGAGGTGCAGAAGGAGAGCATGAACAGCCGCGCACCTCCTCGTAAAGACTGGGGTGTGGCTCGCTGCTCTTCTCAGAAATCTGCTTTGAAAAGACCGGATCTGAGGAGCTTCCTCTCTTCAAAGAAGAAGCCTTGAGGTTCGTGTGCCTGGGGCCGTGGGGGTGTCTCCCCCCAGGGAGGGGCGCCTGGATTTTCATCACAAAAGAGGGCCTCCTCCCTGGCACTCCCGGGAGGCCGGTGTTCAATCCCCGCCACCACTGGTGTTTCGGGGAGCGCCGGTCTCCAACGAAAAGTTGGATGTTCGGGCATCTCCTGCCATACTTCAGGATACCCAACACCTAACACCTCCCCATCCAGCCGAAGTGTCAAAGCTCGTGCCCCTTTCGGAGAAGCTGGCAGCATGGAAACTACTGCCAGGCGTATCTCCTTGGGTACAAAGGATTGTAGGCACAGGCTACAGGATTCAGTTTGCACATCGTCCTCCGCGTTTCAACGGCGTGGTCTCCACTTCCGTGAAACCGGACCGAGCACATCTGCTGGCCCAGGAGTTACAGACTCTGCTGGGCAAAGGGGCCATAGAACATGTTCCCCACCCAGACAGAGAGTCGGGCTACTACAGTCGGTACTTTTTGGTGCCCAAGAGAGGGGGGAGGTTGCGTCCGATCTTGGATCTTCGCAGCTTGAACCGCTATCTCAGGAAATCCAGATTCAAAATGTTGACTGTCAAAATGATTGTTTCTCAAATCCAACTAGAGGATTGGTTTGTGACAATCGATCTCAAGGATGCATATTTCCATATAGAAATATTGCCACAGCACAGGAAGTTTCGGAGGTTCGCTTTTGGGGGCGAAGCTTACCAGTATTGGGTCCTTCCATTTGGCATAGCTCTGTCACCCCACACATATACAAAATGCATGGATGCAGCTCTGGCTCCTTTACGACTCCAGGGCATCCATATTTTGAATTACATAGATGACTGGCTGATTCTGGCCCAGTCTCAGGAGCTAGCGCTTCGACATCGGGATGTCGTCCTAGCCCATCTTCATTCTTTAGGATTGAGACTAAACGCCACAAAAAGCGTTCTCCTTCCTGTTCAGAGGACAACATATTTGGGTGTCACATGGGATTCGGTCACAATGTGGGCACAGATGTCTCCTGCTCGTGTCGAGTCCATTCTCAACACCATGAAGGAAATCAAGCTAGGCCAGAAGGTCACTGTTCATCACTTTCAGAAATCTTTAGGCCTCATGGCAGCTGCGTCCACGGTGATACCTTTGGGCCTTCTGCACATGAGAGCGTTTCAGCTGTGGCTAAGAGCCAGGGGGTTTCATTCAAGGGCCAACCCCCAGAGGCTAATAAGGGTTACGCGCCGGGGGCTTCGTACCCTTTCTATGTGGTTCAGACCCCGGTTTCTGACTTTGGGTCCCACTCTAGGTCCGTCTTCTCGTCGCAAGATGCTAACGACAGACGCTTCCCTCACGGGCTGGGGTGCGGTCTTGGATGGCCGTCCAGCTCAAGGGAGCTGGAGAGGTCATCTTCTCGCGTGGCACATCAATTGCCTCGAAATGATGGCTCTGTTTCTGGCCCTGAAACACTTCCTCCAGCAGTTGAGAGGCTACCATGTCCTTGTGCGGGTGGACAGCACTGCGGTATTCTCGTACATAAATCGGCAGGGTGGACTGCGCTCGCGTCGCTTGAACAAGCTAGCGCACCCGGTTCTGCTTTGGGGCACAGGACAAGTTCCTGTCCCTCAGGGCGATTTACATTCCAGGGCATATGAATGTAGGAGCAGACTTGCTATCCAGACAAGCTGTAAAACATGGGGAATGGGAACTCCACCTCGAAGTAGTCAGTCAAATCTGGGAAAGATTTTACGTAGCAGAGGTGGATCTCTTTGCCTCACAAGAGGCAGCACAATGCCCCCTTTACTACTCTTTGACTCCTCCAGCTCCCCTGGGTCTGGACGCAATGGCCCACACGTGGCCCAGATTACGCCTTTATGCGTTTCCACCTATAGTTCTGCTCCCAGGAGTCCTGGCGAGGGTCCGTCAACAGGGTTTGCGCCTCTTATTGATAGCGCCCCATTGGCCGACCAGAGTGTGGTTCTCAGATCTGATATCTCTCCTCGACGGCTCACCCTTAGTGATTCCAATGAGGAGGGATCTTCTGTCTCAGGCGCAGGGGACAATACTTCAGCCCGAGCTCTGGAACCTTCACGTTTGGCCCCTGAACGGGACCAACTAAGACATGCTGGTTTCAGTCAGCGTAATTGAAACCATTTTAAGTGCCAGGGCTCCCTCCACTAGAACAACTTATGCCCTCAAATGGAGTGTATTTGAAAATTGGTGCATGGCAAGACATGTAGAACCAGTTCACTGCCAGATTGTTTCAGTGCTGGAGTTTCTGCAAGAAAAGTTGTCCTCGGGTTTATGCCCTAGTACGCTCAGAACGTACGTAGCTGCTATTTCGGCTTGTCACGCTCTGAATGATGGGGTTTCTGTGGGCAAGCACCATTTAGTTGCCCGTTTTATTCATGGAGCTAAACGGTTGAAGCCGCCCACTAGAGCGACAGTCCCTTGATGGGACTTAACTATGGTACTCGAAGGCTTGGCCGACACCCCTTTCGAACCACTAGAGTCAGCGCCTGTCAGGCTTCTGTCTCTTAAGATGGTTTTTCTTATGGCTATTACTTCTTTGAAGAGGATTGGGGATCTGCAGGCTCCGTCAGTCTCCCCATCCTGCCTAGACTTTGTGCCTGGGCTAGTCAAAGTTATTCTGCATCCTCACCCGAACTATCTTCCCAAGGTTCCATTCTCGACCATGCACCCAGTTGTTCTCAAAGCCTTCTGTCCTCCGCCTTTCACAGCTCCGGAGCAGGAAAGACTTCACTTACTGTGTCCAGTACGTGCTCTTCGGATCTACGTCCACAGCACTATCCAGTGGCGTAAGTCAGAGCAGCTCTTTATCTGCCATGGGGGTCGCAACCGGGGGGCGGCTGCCACTAAACAGACTCTGTCACACTGGGTGAGAGATGCCATTGCACTAGCCTATGAGGCGCGTGGTCACACTTCGCCTCTGGAAATCAGCGCTAACTCAACCAGGAGAATTGCCTCGTCGATTGCCTTGGCAAGAGGCGTCCCCCTGCAGCAGGTGTGTGATGCGGCGGGCTGGTCCTCTCCACATACGTTTGTTAGATTTTATAGTCTGGATGTCAATGCTACTCCGGGTTCGCGGATCCTTGAGTCAGCATCCCAGAGCTAGGTCTGAGACCTCCTCGGCTTGTGCGCACACGCTACACAACCTGGGGGTCCAGACACTTGCAGTGCGGCGGCGTTGGTATTCTTGTTCCCATAGCGTTTTCACGCAGCATCGAGTGTAGCTTTTGAAAGGGAACGTCTCGGGTTACTTGGCTGTAACCCTGTTCCCTGATAAAGCGGGAACGAGATGCTGCGTTCCGATGCCGCACTGCTGGCGTGCCTGGACGTCCTTCAGACAAAATTGATCTTTCCGGTTCACTCCTATTTATAACCTGCAGGTGCACCTTATTCGGTGACGTCATGCCTGGCAGAGGTTATAAGCCGAAGGTATTCGGCGGTTTTGACATGCACAGGCTTCACAACCGGGCAATAAAAAGATGTTCCCATAGCGTTTTTACGCAGCATCTCGTTCCCGCTTTATCAGGGAACAGGGTTACAGCCAAGTAACCCGAGACGTTCAGTTATACTACCTATTTAGCTCATTTATTATTTTAACTGTTCATAACATTGCTCCTACTCATCATCTTAATTTCAGTGCAGGTTAAACTTCAGGTAGATATCTAAGTCTTGCAAAATTGTATTAAATTCTGTTTTGACAGTTTTGTGTGATTTTGCAAGACTTTGCAAGACTTAGATATCTACCTGGCTTGTATGTACATTATCATACATTCTGTGTCTTCCACATATCTATACAGGGCCTTATGCTATTTTCATTGTTGCATTGTTCTGGAAAAATTACTGTGGCTGTCTAAAGGGTATATACTTCATACTAACAGTCATCTTTAGAGGCAACACTTTGAGTGTGATAAATAATTTTTAAATTACTAACACCCCTCCACACTGTAGGAATGAACAGAAGGCAGAGTGAGCTATCACTCTATTGCACCCCAGGGGTCCCCTTTTAGTAAACTACATGACTCCAGCTCCTCCTTTTATCTGTCTTCTGAGACAGTAAAGTCCCTCTCTTATCTGGAAGCAGGACTCGTAACAGGTCCTGGAGAAGAGTGCCTGCCACACCTGGAAGCTGTAAAAGCCCAAAGACCTCGAACTCCAACCGTGTAAATTGGCCATCTGGTAAACAAGGGAGACATCTTTACACCTCTGAGTGGGGGAAAGACCCTCCCTAACCTAAGTTCACTGATACCCTCTCGGACCTCCAGAGAGGCCTTTCCGCGAACAAAGGGACACATGGCCGAGACACGGCTGCCGATCAGCTCTAAAGTATACCAATGGGACAAACTGACACCTATATATATATATGTATCATATTATATCATATCACCTGTATTATCATGTTAATATCTATATGTATCTCTGTTTACCCTATCTGTCATAGAACATGTAACCAGCAGTTGTAAAGTCTTTTTAACTAGATGAAGGCATGAATGAATGTGTGAGACATGCGATGTGTGGTATCTACAGAAAGCTTATCCTATTCAAGGAATGCTTATGTACATGAATTACTAGTAACATGAACAGAGCATGTGTAAAGTTAATTCATAAAGGTATTAAAAGTTTCCAACCCGGATAAGTACCACGTGATGGCCATATAACCTGGCCTAATGTATGCACAAGGGGAGGAAACACGTGAGGATAATCCCGCAACCCCCTCTGATTGGAGCAATCACTCGTGGGATGGACCGATAAAGGGTTAAAACGCCACGGTCCGTGCACATCGTATGTCTTCCAACGTCTTCCAACATCATCCAACGACTGACCATCTGAAGGAAGCAAGCTCGCCGCTCGGGCTTCGGCCCTTGCGAGTTCTACGACGTCTTCCAACGTCACGTCATCCAACGACGGACCATCCGCACATCTGAAGCAAGCTCTCTCGCTCGTCGCTCGTCCACCGTCGACTCTCGCCCTGCGTCTGACCGACAAGCTAACAGCTCATCTGCTCTCCACGGCGTCACTAAACTTCATACCAGAACTTCAAATCCGCCACAAAGGATCCGCTAGAAGAAGCGTCAGAGCTCCGCCGTTAGTAACCGAGCAACCAGCGCATCAGCGAAGGGCTTCCCAGAGAGACTTCATCACAGCGCAAGAGCACCAATCAGCAACGCCGTGATTCCCTAACACCGAACACGAATCACAGAGGAAGACCGCAGCGCAACTCAAGTAAACAAACAAAAGCTTCATACCTTGCTGAAATTGGTGCTCACGTCATAACAAACCGTAAGATTAAACCCAAGGCTCTGTTCTTGTGACTTTCAGGTCTAGTGAACATTACTAGAAACTTACGTCAACTTCATCCTTTGAACTGCACTGTGAGTGTGTGTGTGTGTGTGTGTGTCTGTGTGTGCGTGTGTGTGTTTAATAGCTTAGTTTCATGTATCGTAGTATAGTCAAATAAATTCTTGTTTCTTGATAAAGATCTGTTGTCCTGGTCCAGTAATTTTAAGTTTAAACATTTGCCCAGATCCTAAGTTACCTTGCTCATAATTGTCAAATACTAGATTTTGTTATCATCAGTGGCCACGTGATAAGCAGAACTGGTAAAGTTACACTAAATCATACTAAACGCTGGTTAGGTAGTTGATAAAGTGTACGCTATAAATTTTAATTCAGTTTTAATAAAATTGACCCGAATCCTTTAAAGATTTGATTCACCTCTGAACCAGAGCTGAAGTCCTACATAAATGGTGGAGAATAACAGCCGGCATTGTTTGACTTAAAATTTCATAAAACCAAGGCATTGTTACTGTATCTTTGCTATTTGAGTGGAAATAGTTTAGAGACAGAGAAACGGAGTTGTTTAACTGTATACGGTATGGTTATTGCGGCACGTTGGCGTATGAATGAATGAATGAAATACGACGCGAGTTGTGTTGAAACTGAAACTACAGTAGAAGTGAATGTTTAAGTAGCTACAAAAAGCGCATTGAGAGAAGAGTAAGTTCTTTCTCTTATAAGGTCTTCATAGCGAGCGAGAAGTGCATGTTCCACTTTGAAACTCAGCTATAAAGGTTAACTTTTGTCTGCTGAGACAGACCAAGTCGCTATTGAAAAGCGCACCAAGAGAGGAGTAAGCGTGTTCCTTGCTCTTTCTCTTTAAAGAGGCCTCCCATAGTGAATATGTCTGTGCGTTTTCCACTTTCAAATTCATCTATGTCCCGGTACAGAGCTTAGAGTAGCTAACTAAAGTCTCGATACCTCTTGATTCGCTGATACTAGTGAATTCGACGCGGTGCTCAGAGAGAGCATCCACGCGCGTTCCAGTAAAGTGTGATCAGGGAAATTGTGTAGTTAAAACCTACGCGTGTTTTATGTACTTATATGTGTGTCTTGTCCAGCAACGACTGGGATCCACGGAGATCGCAACAACGTTGTTGTGTTAAGTATAGTAATAACTAACTTGTTTGCCTCACTCTAATGAGTGAAGTCGAGGTCGTTCAGCTATAAGGAGCTAACTAATGTTTTCGTGCTGTTCAGTGTTAAATGCGCTGCCGTTTCACCGATTACAAACAACCGTGTTGAAGTAGCGTGCTCGTTTAAGCGGTACACGTCACCATAGCTACGACCGTGACCCGGAAACACAAAACAACCTTTTCCGGAATAATTTTTCAGTGCGCATGCGCGGTCACCTTGCCAACGCCATCTAAAATCAGTTGTAAACAAAGCCTAGTATAAGCTACGCTAGTTAGCAAATCTAGCGCGTTTACACTATAGCCTATGTGCATGTAGCATCCATGCTAGTAGCATCGAAGGCTTGGGGTTAGCATGTAGCATCTTTCAGTTGTGAATGCACTGTATGAAAGTTGTTAAAGTGACCTAACCTCTTTACATACAATTTTAACTCACCTCAGTGGGTCTTTTCCCTTTTTCTTTTCTGACCCACTCATTACTTCACGGATACTTATTGGGTTAATTAAAACTACTTTTAGAAATTTTGATGACAAAATGTTGATAATTTTCTAATCGTTTTAATCAAAATTTTCAATTCAATTTTATACATTATTACAGTTTTAGCATTCATCGTACAGACACTAGTGGATTAACTTAACTGTAACTACTTATATGATTTTTATTTAAACATAATTCAGGCTTGATCGCCAACCAGCATTATTACTTTGAATTTTTTTTTTTCTTTATTAAGTAATCAATTAGAGTTGGATCCCTAATTCAATGATGGATGATTGATCAAGTTAATTAAAATAACCTGCTCCCAATTTTAGTGCTAATTAAAGCTCCATAATTACCTAGAATTCATGATTTGAAATTCAAATTTCAAAATGTTTTCTCCCTATCAACTAGGACTTACTTGTCCTCACTCAGTTCACTTAACTGAGCCCAAACTGCATAGGTTTAATTTCGCTTAAGTCTGGTGAGTTGATAACGTTTTCCCTAGTGCTTGACTGGTGCAGTGACGGTTGTCCTCACGGTGAGTTACAGCGCATGAGTCACCCGTTCTGGCATAGACTGGTGCCGGCTGGGGGGAAACCGAATATCTTTGTCCTAGTATTGCACTGTGAGCACGCAGCAGGCGTCAGCAATCGTGCAGTGGAGAAGGAGTCAACAAAACTAACTGGGTGAAGGCTTGGGTGCACGACCTGGTGGCTATTGATGGGTAGCCCCAAGGTTTAGCCCATTCGCTCGTCTGTTCAGTTAGTCGTTGACATGCCTTCCCCAAAACCTGCACGGTTGTGCTAAAAGCCATAGGCTGTTTGAGCGGTTCACAGCAATACGGTGGGATGGAGTATTCGGTAAGACCTTATAGGAGCTCACCTGGTGCGATCAGACGGAGGACCCTACCACTGAGCTCCGACTGAATCAACCCAGCTCATCACTGAGCCTAGTGGATAAGCGTATCAGTCCATCCAGTTAGCGAAACCCCAAAGGGAACTTAAGGTCTTCTCGATACTTAGGTCAGTTGTTTTCCCCTAAAACGGCAAACCCAAGTACCTAGATGTATTGAACCAGTAGTACCACCACTCGGTCAACCCTGTTAAGTATCCTAACTCTGAGAGAAAACCAACACTATCTTCTTCTCTTTTTCTCAGTTTCCTCTTCTAGCTTGACTACTGCTGCTATTATAGGATTGTACCTGTGAAAGTCACAAAGCAGAGAACTCTAGAAACGTAACATATTTTGAAATGTGAATTCTTAGGTTCAAAGTCTTCGACTCTCACTGTACATTCCCTTGCCATGCCGAGATCCTTCCAATCCACGGCTAAAGCAGGTCAATTAGAAAACCGTCCATAAAATTGAAGACGCATCTAGAAGCGTTTGTTTGTGTATGGTTGTCAACCCTACTGGCTGAGTAAACCAGTACTGTCATCGTTATTGTCTTCTTTCACCTAGAGGAAATTTTAAATAGCAATCGCCGTAGTGGTACAGAGAAATCCCCATTTCAAAACCCCTTTATTCAGGAGCACCCCTTTAATAATAAAAACAAAAGGGGGAATTAAATTTAAATTTGGTATTGAACAGCATCTGCTGTCAGAAATGCAGATTCGGTTCGTTTTTTTGTTTTCTCTGATTAACATCAGTTGTAACCTTTCCCTACAAAAAAAGAGAACCTCCTCTTATAGGAAAATGGAAGCTTATCGTTACCACTCTATCCCTTGCTCTGTGCGTTCTTCGTTTCTGCCTCTGTTCTCTAGCTGTGCTAACTGTGTTCTAGCTCTTCCCACAGAGACTCCCAGTTAATAGCACGCCTGCCAGAGGACCACAGTCACAGAGAACCACACTTAGCCTCACTCACACATCTGTTTGCCCTATTTTGTTTTTGTTTTGTTTGTTTCTTATTCCTCAAATATAACATCTGTGTCAGTAGTGGTTCTAGAACCCCGTCAAAACATATCTCACACTGCAGACCACGTCAGTCGCGGCGAAGATCTGAAGACCTCGCTAAGTGTTGCAACCGACAGCCTCCTACCTAAGGCCGCCGAAACACTAAAGCACCAGACACAGGACCAGCTGGATGACAACTTAACAAGCTTTATAAGACAAGTCCCAAGTCAGTGCTACAAATCCCAATGAACTGTCCAAAATCACCAGCTCCTTACGTCACACACTCATCGTCCCTCAAGCTGAGCAACCGGCACGCCGCCGCCCTCCAGCAGAAGCCAACACACGCGCAACGACGCATTAAGCAACTGGAACTGGAAGCTCAGGAGCGACGGAAAGGGGGTGACGAGGTAGAGCAAGACAAAGTGGAAATCAACAGGCTGCAAGAATCCCTGGCAACTACTATGCATGAAGGGGAACAAGGCAAGGCAGACTACGCTGATCTCTCCGAAAGGCTATGGTACGCAGAACGCTGCTAGAAATGCCAGGGCTGCCCCCAGGGAGAAAAACGGCAGAATTAAAGCCCTCAAAACTCACCTGGACAAGGCAAGTAACGAGATCAGCTACCTCCATGCGACAGCTGAACCATAGTAAAGAAGAGTCCTACAGCGTCACAGAGGAACTCAAGCCCGCCTGTGAATGGTGCCATGAGGAAGCGATATGCACCCATCTCATCCCTGCTGAGCAAGAACAGGTCCCCTATTCTTGGACCGACACCTAGTGGAAGAAGTGACGGGGCGGGGTCGACGCATCCCCCAGCACCCTCCAAAGAACCCTACCTCACGGCCGAACACTGAGAACCTGCTCTCTCCAGCCACAGGACATCACACGGCGTAGACATATTCACGCCACATATGCCAGGCAGCCAAGACATCCACGTTTATCTATGAGACATCGATCTCTTTCTAGAACTGAGACGCCACATCACTGACTAAGGTAGATTCTATCTGTTCCGAACAACATCCAGCTCTGAAGTGCGCGGCTTCCTACACTGGCAGCCTGCTCACACGAAGACTGACTACTATCTGCTCCAAGAAGCCCTCATCACAGAAGTTGCTGACTCCGAGTTAGAACAAAGACTCGTAGCCGCCCTGGAAACCAAACAAGGTCGCAACGAGAGCTCACAGGCTTACTACAGTCGACTCCGGAAGGCATACTTCGGGACCCGAAATGAACCTGACAAGGAAGAAGACTTTAACTTTAAGACTCTCTTCTTAAGAAATCTCCATCCAGGAGTTAATCACCACCTCAGTGTTCTCGCCTGTACACGAACAATGGACGTCCAGCAGCTGCGAGATCTGGCACAAAAGGCCTACAGCAAACAGAAGGCGGCTTCCGAAAAACATGCTAAATCACCCGCGGTTCTCGACTTCAGCACTCAGAGTCCCGGGTTAGCACTAGAAGGAGCCCGAGGCCAAGACCAAGCCAAACCACCACCCAAAGAGTGGAACCGGTCCTCCACCCCTACGCTGGCACCAGACCCAAACAGAAGAACAAGCACTGGGAGGGGACTCGGGAACGACCGGGCTCACACCTGAGGGCTACCTGGGAAAATCCTGGGAACAATCCAAATCCCAGGAAAACCAAGGGGAACAGTCATGGAACTCCTCCGGAAACCAAAAAGGAAAAGGCCCATGGGAGGCCAACGGGAACTCCCAAGGGAAGAGACAGAGGATCCATTACAGATCTCAAGCCAACCGAGGGCAACGTGAACTACCACAAGAACAAAGAACATCATCACGCCCCAGTACTCGGGAACTGGTGGAAATGATGATGAAAGAATTTTTCCAATGAGAAAAGGAGGAGCGGAAGTGGGAAAAGAAAGACAAGCCAGAGTCGTCCTGACTAGCCGACAGAACGAAAGGCAACGACCACCGTACCCGAAGAAATACCGAGCAAATCACCGAAGACAGCGTTGCAGCACCACTCTCCCAGTGCACTGTAACCACAATAACCCCAAGCACAAACGGAGCTCCACCTGAGCTACCCAAACAACCTACGACCGAGAAGGAGAGCGTCGCGATATCTGATGGGCCAGAGCAACACCGCACCGACCCCACAACTGTCAATGAGAATCCTCACGTCCCAGAATGCGCAGTACTGCTCGTCTGGCATATTTCAGAAGAACCCAAGCCCAGCCGTGACACCTTACCTGTCTTGGCACAAACTACTGTCCCTCAACTCCTAGGCGATCTCGTGGAAAGAGGGGTAGCGAGGAAATTCTACCTCTCCATCATCCTCGAATGCCACATCCACGTCGAAGCCCTCCTAGACACCGGAGCTGACATTACCCTCATGTCCCCGGAACTCCTCAGCGAAATCACTGAATGGAAAAGTGGGACCCGAGGAGCTTTCCGACTGCAAAGGTGTGAGCTGAACCTTCAGGCATACTCCCATACCGGCCTACAACTAAAACACGTGGCTCCCATCCACCTGACGGGTGGGACCAATGGACCTTGTGCACCCGGTATACATTTCACCCCTCAACACGTACCCGCTCCTCATTGGCAAAGACCTGCTTAACTGTTTGGAACCACTCATAGACTTTAAACAGCTGAAAATATGGACCGAAGTCCGCGAACCTTTGCCCCATCAAGCAGTAGGCTCCGGCGAGTCGCAGTGCCAAACCACTGACACCGCCACCGAGTCATGGGCAAACGACCAGACGTCCACACAGAGCTCCGAACCAGACGTATGTTCGAGCCACAGTGGCCCAGACCCCTTCCTCTGTTCACTACAGGTGGACGACCCACACTCTGGTCCCCATCGAATCACGACCGAAATCAATGTCCAAGGTATACCTGTACCCGACGTAGTACTAGCCCTGTGGGCAGAAAACTCGCCCATCAGTCAGAAACTCTTCTGGGCCTTGAAACGGAGACACCCCAGTTTGACACACGTCCCATGACACAGTCGCCTGTCCCTCAGCCCAGGGTCAAACACCATGGCTACATCCAAAATCACCTGTGCTGTGGATATGACATGGAATAACAGACAACTGAGTCATTATTTCCTCGTCGTCCCGAACCTACCACATGATATCTATGTGGGAGCAGACGTCATGGTGGATACGCTGAACGACGTCATCTGGGCCCACCCATCACTTCAACTGACAAGGTCCACCTCTCACAAGAATCTGCGTTCAGGCCAGACAATACCGGATGCGTGTGCAATGATCAGTGAACAACATGTCACAGTACCTGCATACAGCAAAAGTGTCAGCATCCGCCTCAATATGCGACCTGGCCAGACCCTCAACAACAAATTAGGCTTTTTCCAACCCTCCAGAACCTGCACGAAACCAGGACTAACCCTGGAAGCCACGCCTCTCGTCGAAGCATCGTCTCGTGCTGTATATGTGCTGTTCAACAACTGTACGGCCACAGACATCGATATTCCCAAAGCCAGTCACATGGGATGGCTCATCAGCCAAGCATTCCACGATTTCGAGTTGACGGTCCCTGTCATAGGCCCCATACCGGCTGAACTCACGACAGACGATTACGACGACACCGTGTCCTCCACCAAACCAAACGAAATCATCGCCATCACCTCCGTCCTGCCAGTTCCAAGAGAAAGCGTCTGCCGATCGGAAATTTCCTCGCGATCTACGCCGTCTCAACTCAGCCAGAAAAGGGACTACCAGTAGAAGGGAATACTACAGCTGAGGAGCCTTCAAGAGACACCGCAGCGGAAGAGCCCTATGTCAGATTCAACGCACAGATACAACAAATGCGGACGCCCTCCACAGTGAAGCGGATCGCCAAGGACTCAAAGAGGTGCTGTGCAAATATAAGAACTCTTTTGCAAAGGATACCCTGGATTGCGGTCTGACCAACATCCATACGGTGTGCATTCCAACCTATCCAAATGCGCCACCCACGTTTGTACGACAATACAAGATTCCCATAGCATCATATGAGCCGGTGCAAGACATCATCCACTCAATGTTAGAAAAGGGGGTCATCCGCCCGTGCGACAGCACATACTCCGCCCCGATATGGCCAGTCCTAAAGCCTAATGGCAAATGACACCCTACTGTCGATTACCGGAAATTAAATCAGCAGACACCTCTGTCACGTTGGCCCATGACTCAGCTGGACCAAGAGATCCCCACAATCAAGGGCGCGACGATCCTCTCAACACTGGATCTTGCCTCTGGATTCTGGACAATTCCGGTCCACCCTGATGACCAACACAAGCTGGCATTTACCTTCGGCAGCCGACAGTATACCTTCACGCGGTGCCCCTTTGGCTACGCCAACTCACCGGCAGAGTTCAACATTTTCATAAATAAAGCATGCCCTGACGCCCAAGCCCGAGGTAACCTGATCTACGTGGATGACGTGCTGCTCAAGAGCTACAACATAGCAGACCACCTGGCAGAAATCGATCATGTGCTAAGTCAGCTGACAAAAGCAGGAGCAAAGGTTGCCCTTCACAAGGGTCAGTGGTGCAAGACCAAGGTGAACTATGTGGGCCTACTCGTGGGACGAGAGGGCCTCGAACCCCAGTCCAGCCGTACCCAGGCCATCCAAAACAAACTTGCTTGGAAACTAAACGGGTTCAAGACAGCTAACAACAAGCCTGTCAAGCAATGGGAACTCTTCCAAGCATGTGACGCCATCGTCGACAAACATCACCTGATCATCTATTGGAAGAAGGTCCGGGCACACTCACGTCAGCCAGGGCAGGACAAGAATCTCAACGACCAAACCGACGCCCTCGCTAAAGCTGGTGCATTGCATGGAGAGCCCTGGATATTCGACAACCTCCCTGTTAACCCATCCGTGGCAGCTATAACCCGCCAACAGCACGCCTCCGGCAGGCACTCCCCTGCCACCTCCCACATGGCTACCTCAGTCTACATCACTGGGGCCGATTTACTCACCTTACAGGCATCAGATCCTGTGCTCCGAACCGTGGCCGCCCACATCTCTGACCCGGTGGCCCATCCAGTCGCCGCGGCCGACCTAGCCAGGTTTCCCAACCTCCGCCGACTTCTCGACATCAAGCAATTGTTGCATCTCTGGGACGGCGTCCTCACATATGTCCCTGAGCCCCACACTTCGCCGAAGCTTGTGGTCCCTCAAGGCCAAAGGGGGGTAATGCTGTTACATACGCCCATGATGCACCATGCGCCGGCCATGACGGTGCCGAAGCCACCTACGAAGTGCTGAAACAGGTCGTATACTGGCCTGGTATGCAGCAAAACGTCGCAGAGTATGTAAAGGGGAGCTTGGTGTGCTGCCAATTCCAACCAGCAAGCCCCAACCACCTGGCACCACTGCAACGAAAAGGACTGAGCTTTCCATGGTCAGACCTACAAATCGATTGGGTGGGACCCCTACCGCGAACAACACGCAGCAACAAGTACTTCCTCACTGTGGTTTGTGAGTTCACTAAGTGGGTAGAGTGCCTCCCAGCTCCCAACGACACAGCAGAGACCACTGCTTGCTTAATGATTAACCACATCTTCTCAAGATTCAGACTACCTTTAAAGGTGAATTCTGACTGAGGAACCCATTTCACTGCCGAGGTCATGCAGGAAGTGTGGAAACTCCTCGGCATACAAGCTAAGCTGCACATAAGTCATCATCCCATCTCGTCGGGACAAGTCGAACGGGTTAACCGAACAGTGACCAGCATGCTGAAAAGTATGTGGCTGGCAATCAGAAGGATTGGGACATGAAGCTTCCCCTGGTATTGATGGCCATCAGGGCTACCCCTCACCGGTCTACCAGAGTATCCCTGTTTGAACTAATGATGGGACGGCAAATGACACTGCCACTGCACCTGCTCTACCAACCTGGCGATGCAAACCTCGTCACGGCCTACACCTTCCACCAGGACCTGGAAAAGTTGCAGGCCAACGAGCATACTATGACCAAAAGGCCTCTCGCCAGGAACTCGACGTCAGGGACAAAGTACGGTACTACAGCTTTGCCCAACCAAGGTAGAACGCTCCCCATCGTCTATCCAAGAAATTTCTTCCTCACTGGAACAGACCCCACGAGGTCATAGACAAACTCTCACCTGTCGCCTACCGAATCAGGATCAAACAAGGGCGCAACGAACCAGCCCTTCGATGGCTACATCGAAATCAAATAAAGAGACATGCTGATCCTGAGAAGAAAGAAAAAACGAACCCCCCTGACACAGACGAACAGCCTCACTAGGCCACCACACTGACATGATTACTACCCTGCTAGAGAATTAGGATTACACATATCCTCTCTTTAACACCACCTTTAACACAATCTTCTCTACCGCACTGCTAGGTCTAACTTCTAGTAGGGAGGAGTTGCTCCATACATGCGACACGGGGTTTGCTGCCTTAACCTCTTTCAGTATCCCTGTGACCCCTTTCCATTTGTGTTTTTCTGTCTCTTTGCATTCTTCTTTTCTTTCTCTCTTTCATCAGGGAACTACCTTAACCAAGCTTGAATCCGGCTCCCGAAATTAGGTTGACTCCCTTCACCAAAAGTGAATATGAATCATCGTAAAACCGTTGTCAATAAATAAAACACAACCCAATCCTAGACAAAGCACCCCTACGTTTTAGTAAGTGTTTCGTGCCTGACAATACGAAATAACAAGGTTAGGCACCATGATTCAGCTGGCAATGGAGTTGTTGTTTGCGTTTTTGTGTGTGTCTGTTCTCTTCCTCTCTGCTTATTTTTCCAGTGCCTGATGAAATTTGCAACAGAAACCTCATCGAGCAAAAGGGGGAAATGTAGGAATGAACAGAACGCAGAGTGGGCTATCACTCTATTGCACCCCAGGGGTCCCCTTTTAGTAAACTACATGACTCCAGCTCCTCCTTTTATCTGTCTTCTGAGACAGTAAAGTCCCTCTCTTATCTGGAAGCAGGACTCGTAACAGGCCCTGGAGAAGAGTGCCTGCCACACCTGGAAGCTGTAAAAGCCCAAAGACCTCGACCTCCAACCGTGTAAATTGGCCATCTGGTAAACAAGGGAGACATCTTTACACCTCTGAGTGGGGGAAACACCCTCCCTAACCTAAGTTCACTGATACCCTCTCGGACCTCCAGAGAGGCCTTTCCGCGAACAAAGGGACACATGGCCGGGACACGGCTGCCGATCAGCTCTAAAGTATACCAATGGGACAAACTGACACCTATATATATATGTATCATATTATATCATATCACCTGTATTATCATGTTAATATCTATATGTATCTCTGTTTACCCTATCTGTCATAGAACATGTAACCAGCAGTTGTAAAGTCTTTTTAACTAGATGAAGGCATGAATGAATGTGTGAGACATGCGATGTGTGGTATCTACAGAAAGCTTATCCTATTCAAGGAATGCTTATGTACATGAATTACTAGTAACATGAACAGAGCATGTGTAAAGTTAATTCATAAAGGTATTAAAAGTTTCCAACCCGGATAAGTACCACGTGATGGCCATATAACCTGGCCTAATGTATGCACAAGGGGAGGAAACACGTGAGGATAATCCCGCAACCCCCTCTGATTGGAGCAATCACTCGTGGGATGGACCGATAACAAAGGGTTAAAACGCCACGGTCCGTGCACATCGTACGTCTTCCAACGTCTTCCAACATCATCCAACGACCATCTGAAGGAAGCAAGCTCGCCGCTCGGGCTTCGGCCCTTGCGAGTGCTACGACGTCTTCCAACGTCACGTCATCCAACGACGGACCATCCGCACATCTGAAGCAAGCTCTCTCGCTCGTTGCTCGTCCACCGTCGACTCTCGCCCTGCGTCTGACCGACAAGCTAACAGCTCATCTGCTCTCAACGGCGTCACGAAACTTCGTGCGAGAACTTCAAATCCGCCACAAAGGATCCGCTAGAAGAAGCGTCAGAGCTCCGCCGTTAGTAACCGAGCAACCAGCGCATCAGCGAAGGGCTTCCCAGAGAGACTTCATCACAGCGACAGAGCACCAATCAGCAACGCCGTGATTCCCTAACACCGAACACGAATCACAGAGGAAGACCACAGCGCAACGCAAGTAAACAAACAAAAGCTTCATACCTTGCTGAAATTGGTGCTCACGTCATAACAAACCGTAAGATTAAACCCAAGGCTCTGCTCTTGTGACTTTCAGGTCTAGTGAACATTACTAGAAAATTATGTCAATTTCATCCTTTGAACTGCATTTTGAGTGTGTGTGTGTGTGTGTGTGTGTGTGTGTGTGTGTGTGCGCGTGTGTGTGTTTAATAGCTTAGTTTCATGTATCGTAGTATAGTCAAATAAATTCTTGTTTCTTGATAAAGATCTGTTGTCCTGGTCCAGTAATTTTAAGTTTAAACATTTGCCCAGATCCTAAGTTACCTTGCTCATAATTGTCAAATACTAGATTTTGTTATCATCAGTGGCCACGTGATAAGCAGAACTGGTAAAGTTACACTAAATCATACTAAAAGCTGGTCGGGTAGTTGATAAAGTGTACGCTATAAATTTTAATTCAGTTTTAATAAAATTGACCCGAATCCTTAAAGATTCGATTTATATATAAATAAAAGCATTGATTCTGAAGATATTTCTGGTTAATGACAAAAAGGCTGCTTTGTCCCTAACATGCCATGACCTTTAACCCCTGTGGCAATAGATGACTTACTGTTTGTTCACATTATCTTAAACCTGAGTGACACAAAATTCTGCTTGTGCTTTAACAACTCTCCACTATATGACAGGCCACTACAGTATATAGAATGACTATTTATTTTCTCAGTTTTTTTCCCCCCTTAAAGCTGGGGGACTAGGACACAGGATACTTGGTGCAAAAAAGGTGGAGTGTTAACGTCATTTCAACTACTTGTAGAAGGCCCTCAAGGACTTGGTGATGATACTGCTGCCAACAACATAAGGTGACCAATATCTAATCTAATAACTACTTGTAATTCAGTATTAAAAGAAAATATGTTTATTTGAAATCTCCGTATATAAAATTATGATTATAATTTGGTAATAGTGCTTGATTAAGTTTTAAAAACTGTGTTAATGACTCATTAAGCTGACTTTTTAACCTTTGGTGACTTATATTAATAAATGTGCCTTAAAGGAATAATGCTAAGCTTGTCCTTATTTAAAAAAAAATAAAAAATAAAAATAAAAAAAGATTTAGGTGCAGCTCGGGAGAAATACTCACTGGCTATGGCATGTCCTGGGGAAGCTGGGGTGTATGGAGTGCTCCGTGTGTTGGGAAAGGGATTTGTGGGATCCAAACAAAAGTCGAGCGTCCACAGGGAATTGGAGATGACACCGCCCTTAACGATGTCCAATTTTATTGCTGCTCCTAAGGTACATTGGATTAAAATTGTATCATAAGAAATACAGAAAATTAATTTTCTTGTCATGTTTGTAGAAAATATTTAAATTCAAGGTCATTAAACAGGGATAGTTTTATATAAAAAAGTTATTAAATTTGTCATCACAAAGTTTAGTGCATGTGGTAATTGTAAATACATTTCAAAAGTATCTAAAATGTCTTATTTCCTGTCCAGTGTTTAATTAATAGTACCAGCTTTATAGACATTTTGTTAGTAACATCTTTTCAGTTGCTCATTCATCTTTATTGCAGGTAATGGTATGAGTATTTATATAAACATACTTAAATTTATGAGTAGTACTGTCAAAAATGTATAAAAAATATAAGGAAATCTGAATTCATTATTAATATTTTACAAAAGACTTATATGAATGTCCTGTGAAAACTTTAAATTTTAAGCATATTTCTTTTTTGTGTGTTTTCTAGGTAAGGGAAGGCGGCACAAAGAAAATAAATAATAAAAATGAACATCTTCCTCCATCCTTACTGTGCTTGGTCTCATAATTGACATTTTCCTCTCTATCATTTACTACTTTGGAACTAAACCTTTAAATGAATAAATATAATTATGAGCTGCAATATAGATTTCTGTCATTCCACTTTTTTTTCTCAAGAATATGTAAATGTACAGTATCAATAAAAATATGCTGATATACATTATTTAGTTGACCTGTTTCTAAATCTCAAAACTAATATACCGTTAGGGACATGGGAGGAGTGTGATCATCTCCCTCTTACAAAACACCGTTACCTCAATGGAAAATTAAGGTGATAGCTAGACACAAATAAAAGTCTTTTCTTTGTGTTTTTGAATATTTGTATTTTTCTTAGACTTTTTGTTTTGAGTTACATTCCTAGTATTGCCACATTCTTCATTCTTTTGTAGAGAAATACATAATAATGAGTAATAAGAATTAATTCACAGTGTGTTTACTTTAGTATTTTTCAGGGGTCTGTTGTGAGATGCATATACAACATCACACATGTGGTCATATGCAAGTGACCCGAGTTCACGAAGCACATTCAGAAAGAATTAAAAAATAGCAATCATTCCACATACTTTTGTGAAACTTTCTCAGTGAAAGACAACATTGACAACATTTGCGTAAACCAACAGAAGTAAAAAAAATATATAAATGTAATAAATTAATTTACTTAATTTGTAACAAATAAATAAATAAAGGTTTTTAAGCCTTTATGAGAGAGAAAATACATCATGTTCATTTGGTGTTATTGGCCCAAAATGGTTGTTGTTATAGTTGGTGTTTTGTCTATTTCTATTTGAAATCCATTTATCACATCCAGTTGGGCATTTTAAAGCTCAGAAAGTTCAGAAATTATAAACACAGATAGGCAGTGATGTGGTGAGTTCAAATGTGCAGCGTTTATTGAGGTTCAGTCGGTGCAACAGGTGAATGATATAAGATTAAGTGTTTTGTGAGAAGGGCGAAGGTGTGGGTCGGCGTGATGGGTTGGTGGGGAATGGCTTGGGTCCTATCTTGCCGCTGTGTCCGGGCAAGTGCTGGTTAAGCCGAGGAAGCGGAGACACGGGATTGTGGCAGACCCTCCGATGAGCTGGGCGCGCGTGATCCTCCTGGATAATCCGAGTCTGTAGGGAGAAGAGAAGCAGATAAGTCTCCTGTATAGATTTTCCACTCAACGGTACTCTCCTTTGCTGTCCTTTTATAGCGAGCAGGCGACAGGTGGACGGTGTATGATTTGTCCTCAATACTACCGGTGAGACGCGGCGCCCTGCCCCTTTTTGTGCTTTGATGTCTAAGGTGCTATCTGCAATCTGTTTGTGGTTTCCCCAAGATGCGCGAGAAGGTGTTGACCTACAGTGTGTACTGGGCTTCAGCCCGTCTCCACATGCCAGCCAAGTGCTAAGGATTGTAATTAATGTAAGGAGCATGGTCTGTAATTAATGTAAAGTGCCGGCCGTCTAGATAATATTTCAGCTCCTTGATAGCCCCCTTAATGGCAAGGGCTTCCTGCTCTATTGTTGCATATTTTTGTTCTGTTGGTGTTAGCTTTCTACTTACATATAGGATGGGATGTTCTTCTCCTTCAAAGTCCTGTGAAAGGAGATCTCCTAAGCCTGTTTCTGATGCATCCGTGTGCACTGTGAACGGTCTATTGATGTCAGGGTTTTTGAGGACGGGGGTGCTGGTGAGGTGGGTTTTTAACTGCTTGAATGCTCTTTCCACGTCTTGTGTTCATTGTACTTTTTCCGGCTGTCCTTTTCTGAGGAAATTCGTGAGGGGTGCTGCAATAGAGGAAAAGTTAGGCACAAATCTCTGGTAATAACTAGCTAGTCTGAGAAAGGCATGTACCTGTTTTTTTTATGTTGGTTGCGGGTACTTACGTACGGCCTCCACTTTGTCTCCTAGTGGTTCCAAATTTCCTGCCGGCATTCTCCACCAATGTAAAGCTCCTGGCGGGTTCAGAAATTCCAGTGTTTTAATGTATAAAATGAATAATGCCTCTCACATTAGTTGGCTAAAGTCCCAAAGCCATAGATGTGGCTTAGTAAACCATTCCAGACTGATAAATGTTAATGAATTTGGTCATCATTTGTTCTTGAGTTTCTTTAGATTATGGCATGATGTGTTGCTGTTTGAAATTTTTAGCATGCTTCACTTTGTTAGACAGTTTCTATTTAAGTTATTTCCTGATTCAACAGGTTTTGCAGTAATTAGGCTTGAGTGTGGCAAGTAATATTTAACTCAGCTTACTAAAAATTTGTGAAAGCAAGAGGAAAATCTAGATATGTTCCAAGGTGGCATGGCACTGTCCAGTCGTCATTGTAGTAGCTCCACTACAACTGTGCTTTGCATTTGTTGTTGATGTTTATATTTTATGTTCTTTAACTCTTCCATTGTTTGCTGTCATGACATATGACTTCATAGCAGTAGAGAAGATGACCAGAGAAGATATGATGAGCCTCCACACCAACCAAGGTGGAAGAAACACCAGGGAAAGAAACCCTTGGTTTGGAACAGATTGCATGCAAGAGCACATAATCCACCACTGCTCCGCAACCTTCTTGCAAATATTCAATCCTTAAACAGTAAGTTGGATGACACCAGAGCTTGAGGTCATTTTGTAGCACATGCTACACCAGCTACACCTCATCATAGCTGGGGATTTTAACAAAGCTAATCTGTGGAGTGTTGTCAAGGATCTTTCAAGCCTTTTAAAAGAGGCAAAATGGTGCTACAAGAATAAAGACATATAGTGGAGTGAAAAAGTGTTTGCCCCCTGTCTAATTTCTTATTTTTTGCATGTTTGTCACACTTTACTGTTTCTGATCATTAAACAAATTTAAATATTAGTGAAAGATAACACAAGTAAACACATTATGCAGTTTTTAAATAAATGTGTTTATTTTTAAAAGAAAACTAAATCCAAACCTACATAGCCATGTGTAAAACAAAGTGTTTGCTCCCCTGTTAAAACATAACTCTGATTTATAATACAAAAGTGTATAATAAGTTAGCCTAAAACAATATTGTTTCCAATGCTGAAGCAAACAGTCATTTTATTTTGTTCTACAATAGATCTTTCATGATGAATGTGTGTGTATGTGCTTTAAATATACACTAAACATACACTTGCAAAGTGAAAGTGAGTGCCGTTGATCAAAATGCTGATAAACGTGTGCGCAGATATGAGCAGATTTATCAATAAAACTGCAGACATATTCTCCCAGAAATGCAACAAACAAATATATAGACTACTTGCTGAATACAGCGCGACAGCACGCTGCAAGGTGAGCACCCGCAGACCCCCAGTTGCTGTAATCCCTCTTCTCACTTTTCATTCATGATAGGTGTGAAGTTATCAAACCGATTTCGCTAAAGGGGGAATTGGCAGAATTGGGGGGTTTAAAACAAATGAACAAGATCAAGCAGACGTCTCTGCCTAATATTTATTTCGCTCACAAAACATAAAATAAATAAAAACTAAAAGATTTAATGGTAGAAATTAAATCAGACTTCATAGTTGGATTTGATACTTTTCGAGTGTATTTCATTAATTTACTGAATATATTCAGATTTTGTAAAATAATGAAAACTGATGTTTTAGAAAAGCTGTTATAAAGTCTGGATGTGAGTGATCGAATGTTTCGTTACCTTTTTCCAGATGGCAGGAGGGTGAAGACTGTGTGTGTGAGGGGTCAAGACCCTAGAGCGGATAGTAAGGACAGCTCAGAAGATCATTGGAGTCTCTCTTCCCTCTATCGAAGACATCTAAACCACATGCTGCATCCACAAAGCCACCAGCATTGTGGCTGAACAGACACACCCATCACACACACCCTACTGCCATCAGGAAAAAGGTACCAAAGCATTCGGGCACTCACATCCTGTGTAACAGCTTTTGCACAAGCCATTTCTCTCCTCAACACAAAGGGACTGGACTGAGAACACACACACACACACACACACACACACACACACACACACACACACACACACACACACACACAAATCACTCAGGACGAACTAAATAACATAAGGATTGAACTGATAAACACACGTGCACCAACACTCAACAATCATCTTACAATTTGTTCATACCTACCTACCTGAACTGCTCTTTTGCAAAATAGTAGCACAAAATTTATTACTTGCTATTTGCAAGTAATAATTACTTTAAGTATTTTTTTCATCATTGCTGCTACTTGTTTACTGTTTCTCAAAAACTTTATTACAAAAAGTTTACTACAAAAAGTGTTAAAATGTGTTACATTGTTGTGTTGTCGCTCTGTAGCTCTTTGTTTGCATGTTTACATGTGCACTTTATTGGCTGCTGTCTATTGTTGTCTCTTTTTGTATATGAATAAGATGTTCCCTTTCAAAAGCTACACTCGATGAACATGTCTTTGTTTCCGGTTGTGAAGCCTGTGTATGTCAAAACCGCCGAATACCTCGGCTTATAACCTCTGCCAGGCATGACGTCACCGAATAAGGTGCACCTGCAGGTTATAAATAGGAGTGAACCGGAAACATCCTCAGATCTTTTTGTCTTCAGGGCCGCTTTGTGTTTGCGCGTGTGTGTGTGTGTGTGTGTGTGTGTGTGTGTGTGTGTGTGTGTGTGTGTGTGTGTGTGTGTGTGTGTGTGTGTGTGTGTGTGTGTGTGTGTGTGTGTGTGTGCGTGCGCAACAGAATCACGGGAGGAAAGAAAAACTTTACTTACCGATAATGGCAAGAGTTGGTTGAGAGATGCGTGCCTCCGTGTGATTTCTTTCGGAGGGCGATCTCCACGACCTTTTCTTGAGTGCTTGGGTTTCAAGGAAAGTGCAAGTATTGTGATCTCCCTATTAAGGCACTTCGCACGCGGCTCGCTAGTGCGGGTGGACAACACTGTGGTAGGCTCGTACATAAATCGCAAGGGTGGACTGTACTCGCGCCGCTTGAACAAGCTAGCGCACCAGGTTCTGCTTTGGGCATAGGACAAGTTCCTGTCCCTCAGAGCGATTTACATTCCGGGGCACATGAATGTAAGAGCGGACTTGCTATCCAGACAAGCTGTGACACATGGGGACTGGAAACCCCACCCTGAAGTAGTCAGTCAATCTGGGAAAGATTTTATATAGCAGAGGTGGACCTCTTCGCGTCGCAAGAAGCAGCACAATGTCCCCTTTACTACTCTGACTCCTCCAGCTCCCCTGGGTCTGGACGCCATGGCCCACACGTGGCCCAGATTACGCCTTTATTAGTTTCACCTGATATTTCTGCTCCTAAGAGTCCTGGCGAAGGTCCGTCAACAGGGTTTGCGCCTCTTATCGATAGCGCCCCAGTGGCCGACCAGAGTGTGGTTCTCAGATCTAATATATCTCCTCAACGGCTCACCCTGGGTGATTCCAGTGAGGAGGGATCTTCTGTTTCAGGCGCAGGGGACAATATTTCATCCCTGGCCCAAGCTCTGGGACCTTCACGTTTGGCCCCTGAAGGGGACCAACTAAGACATGCTGGTCTTCCAGTCAGCGTAATTGAAACCATTTTAAGTGCCAGGGCTCCCTTCACTAGAAGAACTTATGCCCTCAAATGGAGTGTATTTGAAAGTTGGTGCATGGTAAGACATGTAGACCCAGTCCACTGCCAGATTGTTTCAGTGCTGGAGTTTCTGCAAGAGAAGTTGTCCTCTGGCTTATGCCCTAGTACTCTCAGAACATACTTAGCCGCTATTTCGGCATGCTCTGACCGATGGGGTTTCTGTGGAAAACCACCATTTAGTTGCCCGTTTTATTCGTGGAGCTAAAAGGTTGAGGCCGCGCACTAGAGCGACGGTCCCTTCATGGGACTTAGCTATCGTACTCGAAGGCCTGGCTGACACCCCCTTCGAACCACTAGAGTCAGCACCTGTCAGGCTTCTGTCTCTTAAGATGGTTTTTCTTATGGCTATTACATTCTTTGAAGAGGATTGGGGATCTGCAGGCTCCGTCAGTCTCCCCATTCTGCCTAGAGTCAGAGCAGCTCTTTATGTGCCATGGGGGTCGCAACCGGGGGGGGGGCAGCCCCACTAGACAGACTCTGTCACACTGGGTGAGAGATGCTATTGCCCTAGCCTATGAGACGCGTGGTCACACTTCGCCTCTGGGAATCAGGGCTCATTCAACCAGGGGGATTGCCTCATCAATTGCTCTGGCAAGAGGCGTCCCCTTGCAGCAGGTGTGTGATGCAGCAGGCTGGTCCTCTCCACACACGTTTGTTAGATTTTATAGTCTGGATGTCAATGCTACTCCGGACTCATGGATCCTTGAGTCAGCATCCCAGAGCTAGGTCTGAGACCTCCTTGGCTATTGTGCGCACACGCTACACAACCTAGGGGTCCAGACACTTGCAGTGCGGCGGCGTTGGTATTCTCGTTCGCATAGCGTTCTCACGCAGCATCGAGTGTAGCTTTTGATAGGGAACGTCTCGGGTTACTTAGCTGATAAAGCGGGAACGAGATGCTGCGTTTCAATGCCGCACTGCTGGCGTGCCTGGACGTCCTTCAGACAAAATTGACCTGAGGATGTTTCCGGTTCACTCCTATTTATAACCTGCAGGTGCACCTTATTCGGTGACATCATGCCTGGCAGAGGTTATAAGCCGAGGTATTCGGCGGTTTTGACATACACAGGCTTCACAACTGGAAACAAAGAGATGTTCCCATAGCGTTCTCACGCAGCATCTCGTTCCCGCTTTATCAGGGAACAGGGTTACAGCTAAGTAACCCGAGACATTTTCGGTTTACTTAAAAAATGTAAATCTGTCATATCTGAACTAGAGAGCTAATTAGGTCTCTTAGTTAGCTAGCTAGTTTTGGTAATTTTTGTTGTAAATTTATGTTGTTAAATTTATGTTGCATGTATGTAGCACATTGGTCCTGGAGGAATGTTGTTTTGTTTCACTGTGTACTGACTTGTATATGGTTGAAATGACAATAAAATCCTACTTGAATAAAACACACTGAGTAAATATATGTACAGATGTTACTCAACCAGAACTGTTCTCCTACTGTTGCAGCACCCGGCATGGACTGCCATAGACTATAGACTGCCATAGACTATAACCATAGACTGAGGCATCAGGCCTTAGTTCATTCTCACTTCCTTGAGATTTGCACATGACTGCAAAAAATTTAAAAAATTAAAATAAAGTTGAACATTGTAATTAAGTGAATGCATAATCACAGTATACATGTACTAAAATACTAAAATTACAGTACAAATTTAAAATTGTAATTAAATACAGGCGTTTCTTATTTGCTTCGAATTGAAGAAAAGTGAACGTTAACACAGTGAGCCATTAGATTTTATCATGTGTGATTAGAAAAGCTGTGTCAAAAGGGTTTTGCGCCATCTTATACTTTGTGTTAATTCAATGTGTAGTAGATTTATGAACTGAAATCAATTAAACTAAATAAAAATTCAAACATTGTCAGGACTTGCTACTTACCGATGTCAGTAATCAGTGCTGGTGTTTTTGCCTTTTTGTGATAAGAATGAAATGCAGAAGGCTGTTATGATCATCAAAAATTTTTTTAATTAATAATGAAAACATTTTTAAAATGCACATCTCTACATTCCAGTAGTACATAGTGCATTGCTCGCAGTTTTAGTCAAAGCGCACACTGATTTGAATTTGTTCAAATTTTTCTTCTTTCCAAAAAGTTTATTGCCAAATAAATGTTTGTTATTAAATTGATTTATCGTCTCCTCACGCGCCGGAGCCCTGCCCCCGCGCTTAGTCTTAAGCAAGTTTTAAGCCAACGACTGGAACGTCCAGCAGAATTCAGTGTCCTTATGTTTTGAGAATGAATTTTACTGATCTTGGTCATTTTTTTATTTATTTTCTGGATGGACTGTGTTTATTTATGCTATATATGTCATGATAATGTGGAAAGTGAGAATGGGCTGTGGATCATCTAGATTCTTGCAAATCATTCATCTGCATTTGATCAGATGTGTCCCCCTGCGCGCTTAACAGCTCGGTTCTGCGAGTGCAGTGACTCCCCTGCATGCTCCACATGTTTTCCGCACATCATTTTGCTGTGCATGCTCGACTCTGCCTGCACTCACGTACAACTTCTCTTTTCGCTGCATGCTCGACTCTGCCTGTACGCACGCTCACTTTTGTCCAATGTTACAAAACTGCCACTAAACTAGCCAATCTCAGACTTCGACATACTACTTCTGATTCCCTGTTTCTTCTCTAATTAGCTGGCACTATCGACTGCATAACGTAATGCAATACAATTTTATTTGTATGCTTTTAAAATGGTCATTGCTTCAAAGCAAGTTTACACAAACTAAAGAAAGATATAGGAAATTTAATATAAATACAAGGACGTTACATAAAGGAAGCATTTTTTATTTCTTTATAATATCATTGTATCAAATATTACAGCAATCCCCTTTTTTATTGAATTACGTATTAGTATATACCCGTTTTTAAAATATTTTTCATGTAGCTTATTGTTAGACTACTTTATGTTAAGTAAAATTCAAATACATCTCGTTCACTTTACCTATAAAACTTTATTTCCAACAGAGAAGCAACAGGCAAACAGAAATAGTGTTTGGAAGTCTGTGATTGGCTAATGACAGTTCCTAGGTGATCCTACCTACTGTATCTAAGCTACTGCCCTAAAGACACACTTTAAAGATTATTTCAAACAATGTGTTGTTATGTTAAAATGCTCTTCATCGACTACAGCTCAGCATTTAATACCATAATTCCCTCCATACTCACCACCAAGCTGGAGCACCTGGTACTCAGCTCATCTCTGTGCCAGTGGATCTCTAATTTCCTAACTGGGAGACCACAAGCAGTAAGGATGTGTGAATACGTCTCAGCCTCCCTCACCCTCAGCACTGGAGGGTTGTGTTGAGTCCCCTGCTGTAATTTTGTACACGTATGACTGTATGCCACTACCAGCTCCACCACCATCATTAAGTTTGCTGACAACACCGTTGTGGTGGGCCTGATCTCTGACAACAATGAGATGGCCTACCTGAAGGAGATTAGAAATCTGGAAAACTGGTGCCAGAGAAACAACCTCCTTCTAAACGTCAGTAAGACAAATGAGCTGATAGTGGACTTCAGCACTAAACAGGAAAGGAACTACCAGACCCCTGTCATCAACAAGAGCCCAGTGGAGAGAGTGAACACCTTCAAATACCTCAGTGTTCATATCACACAGGAACTGTCACATCAACACCGTGGTGAAAAAGGATCGACAGCATCTATACCATCTCAGACGCTTGAGAGACTTTAGACTGCCCTCTAAGGTGCTCAGGAATTTCTACTCCTGCATCACAGAGAGCATCCTGATGGGAAACATCACAACCTGGTTGGGGAACAGCACCATGCAGCACAGACGAGCCCTACAGAGGGTGATGCAATCAGCTGAGCGCATCATCCGAAATGAGCTCCCTGACATGTACTCCATCTACAGCAAGCGGTGCTGGACAAAGGCCAGGGAGATCATGATGAACCTCAGCCACCCCAGCAATGGACTGTTCTCTCTGTTGTGGTCTGCAAAAGCACTTCCGCTCCCTAAAGGCCAATACAGAGAGACTGAGGAGGAGCTTCTTCCCGCAGGCGATACGGTCTCTCAACCAGATCAATACACTGGACTAAAACCCCTATGCATTTTTGCACACCTCATAGAAATGGACACTTATGGCAATTGCACATTTGCACATATATGCACAATTGCACACTTCCTGGACATTTTCACATTTCATGTTATTCTCATTTTCATTTAAAATTACTGTGATATTTGTACAAACAGATAAGTTTTTATAAGTTTTTATATTTTATATTTCCTATTTCCTATAAGGCGGCATGGTGGTGTAGTGGTTAGCACTGTCGCCTTGCACCGCCAGGGTCTGGGTTCGATCGCCGGCCATGCTCAATTCCCGCCTCTGTGTGCATGGAGTTTGCATGTTCTCCCAGTGCTTGGTGGGTTTCCTCCCACAATCCAAAGACATGTAGTTTAGGCTAATTGCCGTTCCCAAATTGCCTGTAGTGAGTGTATGTGTGTGTGTCTGTCTGTGCCCTGCGATGGATTGGCACCCTGTCCAGAGTGTACCCTGCCATGTGCCCTAAGTCTCCTTATGCCATAAGAAGTAACTATTCATCAATGCTTCCTGAAAATATTGTGTATTTTTTCCATTCCAAGAGATCATGTGTTAACATTTTTTCAATAAAAAAATCACCAAAATCTGTTATTTATCAAGGGGTGCCTAAACTTTTGCATAAAACTGTTTTTTTTTTTTTTTACACAGGCTGATATATTTTAAGTGTTTATTTCTTTTAATTTCGATGAATTTGGCTTAGATGTGATGAAAACCCAAACTTCTCAGAAAATTTTAATATTATTTAAGACCAATAAAAAATAGGATTTTTAACACAGAAATGTTGGACTCCTGGAAAGTGTGACAGCACTTAATACTTGGTTAGTGACCCCTTTGCATGAATTACCTGAACTAACGACAAAAATGACTGGACTGTTGCTCAGTATGCCAAAGGCCTTTTTTTTTTTTTAGATGAATGTAAATTTAGCATTTCATTTGGAAATCAATGTCTCAGAGTCTAGAGGAAGAGAGGAGAGGCCGTGTGGGTGCTTGAGGTCCAGTGTAAAGTTTGCACAGTCAGTGGTGCTTTTAGTCAATTCAATTCAATTAAATTTTATTTATATAGCGCTTTTAACAAAAGTCATTGTCTTAAAGCAGCTTCACAAAATGAAAAGAAAATTCATGGAAGTGTGAATGAGTGACAAAAAAATGTGTTTAGATAATAATGAGATTGTCCCTGATTAGCAAGCCAAGGGTGTGGCAAGGAAAAACTCCCTGAAATGGCAACAGCAAGAGACCTTGAAAGGAACCAGACTCAACAGGGAATCCATCCTCATTTCGGTAAAAACGGATAACAGGAATGATAACGACATCATGTGTGTTAGGCTGCTGGAAGTTAACATGCAGTCAAGTTCAGCACAGGGATGAGTCCATTTCACAGATCACATTCAATTTAATGCAGAAAATTTTTAAACAAATGGTTGAACAAAGGGACGTTCCCAAAGCATTTTCACGCACCATTGAGTGTAGCTTCTGAAAGAGAACATGAAATTCCAAAAGGTTTACATACTTTTTCTTGCCATGTTATATACTGTATGTTTATATGTGTGTTTGTGTGTGTCTGGCACCAGGAAATTAACAGAGAATCTTTTGGGTATTTATTTCTTCACCAAATCAAACGGTAATTAATGACTCATTCTACAGCAATTGTGTGCTCGCCTCAAACTTAATATAATATAATACCCATATAATATCCTGGACAAACAAGTCACCAACCCCGCGACCCAAAAAAAAAATCCCTGTTAACTTCCTGATGCCAGACACACACACACACACACACACACACACACACACACACACACACACACACACACACACTGTCATGATCCACGCCTGTCAACCTGTTTTTCCCACGCTGTCACTCTCCATGTGCTCATGTTTTCCCCAGCCTGTCATGCTTCCGTTACCACGCCCCCGTCTACTCACCTGTTTCTCATCTTCTCCGCTGATTACTCCAGTGATTTAAGCACGCGCTGCGCGCTGCTTAAATCGCTGGATTATTGAATGTCTTCTGCTTCGATTCTCTCGCGTTTTGTTTTGTTTTCTTCACGTTGCCAAGTAGTTTCGTTTTCTCGTTTCACGTCTCTCGCCTTCTGTTTTGGATTTGTCGCCTCGCTGTTTGATTTCCCGGCTTTGATCTCGCGCTTCCTTGTTTTTGACTACGGCTTTTGTTTTACGTGTTTTGGATTGTCGCCTCGCTGTCTGATCTCCCGGTTACCGATCTAATGCTTCCCATTTTGACTACGGCTCTCGCTTTGTGTTTTTGCCTGGACGTCACGCTGATTGATCTTCCGGCTTTTGACCCACGCTTTCGTTTTCCGACCTCGCTCCAGTTTAACGTTTCTACTCTTCATCTGCACTTGGATCCACCTCGTTTCACCTCGCCACGTGACAGAATAATCCAGCCAAACGAAATGGATCCAGCAGATGTCGACCACATGAAATCGGCGTTGAAGAGTCAAGGTGCACTTCTTGGAGCTCACCAGCAGGAGCTGCTCAACACCCAGCAAGCCCTCGCTGACGTCATGACTCAGCTCCAACGGCTCCAGCTCTCTTCAACGTCAAGCAGAGACTGCCACATTCAATGTGAACCATGTCTCCCTGCCCCTCCTACCTATGAAGGAGATCCAGGCACCTGCCGATCATTCCTCTCTCAGTGCTCATTGATTTTTGAACTACAGACCTCCACTTTCTCTTCTGAACGCTCAAAGGTGGCATTTGTGATCACGCTCCTTTCAGGGAGAGCCAGAGAGTGGAGCACGGCACTCTGGGAGACCCATGATCCTTGTTGCTCAAACTTTGAGCTTTTTGCTAAGGAAATGAGGAGGGTATTTGATCGCTCATGTCACGGCAGAGAAGCAGGACTCAAGTTATTGAATCTCCGGCAAGGTTCCCGCTCGGCCTATGATTACGCCATTGAGTTCCGAACACTGGCCTTCTCAAGTGGATGGAACGAACAAGCACTAAGTGACATGTTCTTTGAGGGTCTGTCTGAAACACTTAAAGACCAACTAGTTTCTCTGGAACTCCCCTCCTCGCTCCCGGAGCTCATAGATCTGGCAGGCCGAGTAGATTCACGCCTTCGTCTTCGGAGACCAGCCTGGACACCACCACTTAAAGTTACCCCGACATCACGAGCCCATGAACAGGAGAAGCCCACGCAATTGGGCAGGATCCGCATCGCTCCTGAGGAACGACGACGACGCAGAGTAGAGAGGGCCTGTTTCTACTGTGGAGGGTCTGATCACCAAGTCAAGTTCTGTCCAGTAAAAAGGAGCAACCATCTAGTTCAACTTGGAACGCTGGATGGTGCGACTTCAAGAAGACTCCCCGACCAGCGTCAACTACTTCCTGTCTTCCTCATCTACGAACAGCAGACCCACTTAGTGCAGGCACTAATTGACTCAGGCTCTGACCGTAATCTCATCAACGCGGCCTCGGCCAAGGCTCTTGGAATCCCCTTCCTGCCTTTGGAGACCCAGCTCAAGGTCCAGGCTCTCGACGGGAGTCTGCTCCCCTCCATCACTCACAGAACTCCTCTCATTGGCCTGAGAGTTTCGGGCAACCACTCAGAGCAAACCTCCCTATTCATCATGGAAGGTTCTCACGCCACAGTCGTTCTGGGCCTCCCCTGGTTAACCCAACACAATCCACAGATCGACTGGGCCACGAATTCCATCTTAGCCTGGAGCCCATCATGTTCCACAATGTGTTTACAATCTGCTACAATGTCATGCTTCAGCTCCACCCCCACGAAGGAGCTACCTGATCTCACCCACGTCCCTCTAGACTACCATGACCTCAGGGCAGCATTCAGTAAGTCACGCGCCACCTCCCTTCCCCCCCACCGACCATACGACTGTGCCATTGATCTGCTCCCCGGCACCACTCCTCCCAAGGGCCGCCTATACTCTTTGTCACCCAAGGAACGCCAGGCCATGGACCAATATATTACAGAATCCCTCGCGGCAGGGATCATTCGTCCCTCCTCCTCTCCGGCGGGGGCCGGATTCTTCTTCGTGGGCAAAAAAGATGGATCCCTTCGACCCTGCATAGATTATAGGGGCCTGAACGACATTACCGTTAAGAACCGGTACCCGCTTCCACTAATGGCTACGGCTTTCGAACTTCTCCAAGGAGCCAAACTATTTACCAAGCTGGACCTGCGCAACGCATACCACCTCGTCCGCATTCGAGAGGGTGATGAGTGGAAAACGGCTTTCAACACCCCTACAGGACATTATGAATACCTGGTGGTTCCGTTTGGTCTTACTAACGCCCCCGCCGTCTTCCAGGCTCTCATTAATGATGTACTCAGGGACTTTCTCAACTCTTCAGTGTTTGTCTATCTAGATGACATATTAATTTTTTCACGTGACCTAGATGAACACAGACACCACTTTCGCCAAGTACTTCAGAGACTTCTGGAGAATAACCTGTTTGTCAAAGCAGAAAAGTGTGAATTTCACACCACCTCGACCACGTTTCTCGGGTTCGTCATTGGCCCTACAGGCATTGAGATGGAGCCCACCAAACTTCAAGCAGTGACAAATTGGCCCACTCCCACCTCACGACAGCAGCTTCAAAGGTTCTTGGGCTTCGCTAATTTCTATCGCCGCTTTATCCGGGGCTACAGTACCATTGCTGCTCCACTCACAGCCCTGACCTCATCCAAGACCCAGTTCTGTTGGAACCAGGAAGCTGAAAGAGCCTTCACTGAATTAAAGAAAAGATTCACATCCGCCCCTATCCTCACCATTCCTGACCCATCACAACAATTCATCGTTGAGGTCGACGCTTCCAGTACGGGGGTAAGGGGCGTCCTGTCGCAGAGATCTATAGATGATAACAAGCTGCACCCATGTTCCTTCTTTTCTCATCGCCTAACACCTGCTGAGATAAACTATGGCATCGGTGACCGAGAGCTTTTAGCCATTAAGCTTGCCCTAGAAGAATGGAGACACTGGTTGGAGGGAACAGAGGTTCCATTCCTGGTCTGGACTGACCATAAGAACTTGGAATACCTTAGGAGCGCCAAGAGGCTCAACTCTCGCCAAGCTCGGTGGTCACTCTTTTTCACCAGATTCAACTTTACACTCTCATACCGCCCGGGATCAAAGAACTCCAAACCAGATGCTCTCTCCAGACAATTCTCACCCACTCACGACACCTCCACCAATGATACCATAATCCCCTCCTCCTGCTTGCTCGCCTCAGCCAAGCTGGATATTGAAACTAAGGTCCAGCAAGCCCTCTCCCATGAACCTGGTCCCAATAATGTTCCTCCTAATCGCCTCTTTGTTCCCCACACCCTACGCGCTCAGGTTCTGGAATGGGCTCACAGTTCCAAACTGTCCTGTCACCCTGGCACAGCCCGTACTCTGACCCAGGTTCAGCAACGTTTTTGGTGGCCAACCTTAAAGGAGGATGTCTCCAGCTTCGTGGCTGCATGTGACATTTGTCTCAGATTTAAGCACACCAATACAGCTCCAGCAGGCCTCCTACGACCCTTATCCCTCCCACACCGCCCATGGTCCGACATCGCTTTGGATTTCGTCACAGGGCTACCTTCCTCAAACGGCCACACCTGCATCATGACTGTTGTAGACCGTTTCTCCAAAGCAGCTCACTTCATTCCACTGCCAAAGCTTCCGTCTGCCAAAGAGACTGCAGAACTCATGATCAGTCATGTCTTCAAGCTCCATGGTCTGCCAAAGGACATTGTTTCAGACCGGGGACCGCAGTTCACCTCCCGATTCTGGAAGGCTTTCTGTAAATTAATTGGGGCCACTCCGAGCCTGTCCTCAGGGTTCCACCCTCAGTCAAACGGCCAGACAGAGAGGAAGAATCAATCCCTCGAGGTCGCCCTGAGGTGCATGACTTCCAGAGACGCTACCTCATGGAGCAAGTTCTTACCCTGGATAGAGTACGCCCACAACTCCCAGATATCAGCATCAACCGGTCTTTCTCCCTTCCAGTGCTGCCTGGGATATCAACCGCCCTTGTTTCCATCTCAGGAGGAGGAGGTCTGTGTTCCGTCAGCTCAAGCATTCATCCGACGCTGTAGAAGGACATGGCTTCAAGCCAGGAGGACACTCTTACAGGTCAGCAGAAGGTACAAGAAACAGGCCGACTGCAAGCGTTCTCAGGCCCCCAAGTACAGGGTGGGACAGAGAGTCTGCCAGAGACATTCCCCTAAAAACCATCTGCCATAAACTTTCCCCTCGCTACCTTGGTCCATTCACCATCACGAAAATAGTCAACCCTTGCGCTGTTAAGCTCTTGCTCCCCTCAACTATGCGGAGGATCAATTCCACGTTCCATGTGTCCCAGTTACGTCGTCTCGCCTCATGCCCATTAAGTCCCCCCACCCACCCTCTGCCTCCTCCCTGTATCATTGACGATGGTGAAGCCTACACCGTTCGTCAACTCCTGAAAGTCCGTCGCCAAGGAAGAGGCATCCAGTACCTGGTGGACTGGGAGGGCTATGGACCTGAGGAGAGAAGCTGGATCCCTGCCAAGTTTGTCCTAGACCCAAAGTTAATATCTGACTTTCAAAAACGCTTCCCCGAGGCTCCTCGCCCTAACGCCCAGAGGCGTTCATAAGGGGGGGGGGGTACTGTCATGATCCACGCCTGTCAACCTGTTTTTCCCACGCTGTCACTCTCCATGTGCTCATGTTTTCCCCAGCCTGTCATGCTTCCGTTACCACGCCCCCGTCTACTCACCTGTTTCTCATCTTCTCCGCTGATTACTCCAGTGATTTAAGCACGCGCTGCGCGCTGCTTAAATCGCTGGATTATTGAATGTCTTCTGCTTCGATTCTCTCGCGTTTTGTTTTGTTTTCTTCACGTTGCCAAGTAGTTTCGTTTTCTCGTTTCACGTCTCTCGCCTTCTGTTTTGGATTTGTCGCCTCGCTGTTTGATTTCCCGGCTTTGATCTCGCGCTTCCTTGTTTTTGACTACGGCTTTTGTTTTACGTGTTTTGGATTGTCGCCTCGCTGTCTGATCTCCCGGTTACCGATCTAATGCTTCCCATTTTGACTACGGCTCTCGCTTTGTGTTTTTGCCTGGACGTCACGCTGATTGATCTTCCGGCTTTTGACCCACGCTTTCGTTTTCCGACCTCGCTCCAGTTTAACGTTTCTACTCTTCATCTGCACTTGGATCCACCTCGTTTCACCTCGCCACGTGACACAGACACACACACACACACACACACACAGCTAGAATTTAAAATGGTTCTCAGTGGATATGGCGCTTGTCCATTTATTTTTAGATGTTTAGTGGTTCAAAGTCAACTTAGTATGTTACAATTATTTGATACCTTGTAGAGGCCAACGTATCAGTGGTAAAGATTTTTGAATTTATCAGATATTCTTATATTTTTCTTCAATATCCAGACTCGATTACCCGGTTAATTTCTAGTGTTTACTCTACATCTTCTATCAGCAGACCTCTTACTGCTTCTAGATGCTCTTAATAGGTGTTGACAAAAACAGAATGTATCTCAAATCATAACACAACAAAGAAATCTGCTCTTTTATGTCTTTCTTTTGCCCATTATTCTTTAGGTACAATAATATTTTTCAATACCCATAACTTACTTAAATGTAGCTCAGATACAGTAACATTTCAAACAATTTAATGCAGAAAAACGTCTTGGGTTACTGTTTTCAGGCAACAGGGTTACAGCAAAGTAACCTGAGACGTTCCCTCTCAAAAGCTACATTCCATGCTGCGTGAAAACGCTATGGGAACAAGAATACCAACACCACCGCACTGCAAGTGTCTGGACCCCCAGGGTTGTGTAGTGTGCGCACAGTCACCAAAGAGGTCTCAGACATAATTCTGGGATGCTAACTCGAGGACTGTGAGCCTGGAGTGGCATAGATATCCAAACTATAAAATCTGACAAATGTGTGCGGAGAGGACCAAACTGCCACATCACACATTTGCTGCAAGGGGACACCTCTTGCCAGAGCCATTGATGAGGTAAGGCGCTGGTCGAATGGGCCCTAATTCCTAGAGGCGATGTCTGACCACGCGCCTCGTAGGCCAGGGCAAAAGCATCTCTCACCCAATGTGACAGTGTTTGTCTAGTGGCAGCCGCCCCATAACATATAAAAAGCTGCTCTGATTTATGCCACTGGCTACTGCAGTGGATGTACATCTGAAGAGCACGAACTAAGTGAAGTCTTTCCTACTTCGGAGCTGTAAATGGCAGAGGACAGAGGCTTCGAGAACAACTGGATGCATAGTCGAGAATGGAGCTTTCGGAAGATAGTTTGGGTGAGGATGCAGAATAGCTTTGACTAGTCCAGGGGCAAAGTCTAAACAAGATGGGGAGGCTGACAAAGCCTGTAAATCTCCAATTCTCTTCAAAGAAGTAATGACCATGAGAAAAACCATCTTAAGGGTCAGAAGCCTGACAGACGCTGACTCTAGTGGTTCAAAAAGGGCTGTGAACCAACCCCTCTAGCACAATAGCTAGATCTCAAGAAGGGACTGTAGCTCTAGTGGGCGGCCTCAACCATTTAGCTCCTCAAATAAAGCAGGCAACTAAAGGGTGCTTTCCCACATAAACCCCATCAGTCAGAACATGACAAGCCGAAATAGCAGCTACATACGTTCTGAGAGTACTAGGGCATAAGCCCAAGGTAAATTTTTCTTGTAGAAACTCCAGCACTGAAACAATTTGGCAGTGGACTGGGTCTACATGTTTTATTATGCACCAAGGGGCCAAACGTGAAGGTTGAAGAGATCGGGCGGGGGATGAAATATTGTCCCCTGCGCCTGAGACAGACGATCCCTCGTGACTGGAATCAACCACGGTGAGCCGTTGAGGAGAGAACCTCAAGAACCTCTGAGAACCACACTCTGGTTGGCCACCGAGGCGCTATCAATAAGAGGTTCAAGCCCTGTTGACGGACCTTCGCCAGGACTCCCAGGAGCAGAGCTATCAGAGGAAATGCATAGAGACGTAGTCTGGGCCACACATGGGCCATCGCATCCAGACCCAGGGGAGCTGGAGGACTCAGAGAGTAGTAAAGGGGACATTGCTGTTTCTTGTGAGGCAAAGAGGTCCACCTCTGCTACATGAAATCTCTCCCAGATTTGATTGACTACTTCGGGGTGGAGTTCCCATTCCAGCAAATGTGTCACAGTTTGTCTGGATAGTAAATCTATTCCCACATTCATAAGCCCCGGAATATAAATCACCCTGAGGGACAGGAACTTGTCCTGTATCCAAAGCAGAACCTGGTACGCTAGCCTGTACAAGCGGCGCGAGCAAGTCCGCCCTGGCGATTTATGTACAAGACCACCGTAGTGTTGTCTACCCGCACTAGGACATGGGGGGCAGGGAAGAAACCTCACAAAGGCTTCTTGATTAAGTTTCGCCTCCCGAAACCTATTGATGACGGTACTAACACTGCCACCGAACAGGCCGGAAGGCAAGATGGGGGCATCAAGGAGGAAAATGCGATCCTTGTCCTTGATGTCCGTAATATTAAGCCACAGATGTCTCCTGTAGACACCATGGCAGCCACAGAGCGGCCGTTAACGCGGGCCGTCTGCTTGGCTGGGGTGCCTGGACATCCTTCAGACAAAATTGACTTGAGGATGTTTCCGGTTCACTCCTATTTATTACCTGCAGGTGCACCTTATTCGGTGACGTCACCTGACTAAGGTTATAAGCCGAAGTATTCGGCGTTTTTGACATACACAGGGTTCACAACCGGAGAACAAAGAGATGTTCCCATTGCGTTTTCACGCAGCATCGAGTGTAGCTTTTGAAAGGGATCAGATTACATTCAATTTAATGCAGAAAACCATGAAATTCCAAAAGGTCTTTTTCTTGCCACTTTATATACTGTATGTTTGTGTGTCTGGCACCAGGAAATTAACAGGGAATCTTTTGGGTATTTATTTATTCACCAAATCAAAAGAGAATTAATGACTCATTCTACAGCAATTACAACAAACAAAAAAAGCTAGAATTTAAAATGGATCTCAGTGAATATGGCGCTTGTCCATCTATTTTTAGATGTTTAGTGGTTCAAAGTCAACTTTGTATGTTACATCAATTATTTGCTGTAATACCTGGTAGGGGCCAACATATCAGTGGTAAAGCTTTTTGCATCCATCAGATTTTATTACATTTTTCTTCAATATCTAGACTCGATTACCCCGTTAATTACTAGTGTTTCCTCTACGTCTTCTATCAGCAGACCTCTTATTGCTTCTGGATGCTCTTAGTAGGTGTTGACACAAATAGAATGTATCTCAAATCATAACACAACAAAAGAAATTTGCTCATTTATGTCTTTATTTAACCCATTATTATTTAGGCACAATAATATTTTTCAATACTCATAACTTACTTTGATAAAGATCAGATAACATTACAAACAATTTGTTGCAGAAAACCATGAAATTCCAAAAGGTTTACATACTTTTTCTTGCCACTTTATGTACTGTATGTTGGTGTGTGTGTTTGTGTGTCTGGCGCCAGGGAATTAAGAGAGAATCCTCACTCACTCACTCACCCACTCACTCACTCATCATCTATACCGC